>WYDE02119486.1:0-11454 GCA_009867175.2 Adela reaumurella
CCAGATATACAAATTCGTTCACTTGCTCCAGCCACTCATCCCCAATCATTATATTGCATTCTGACATCATTTTATTCAAGAAAAGATATTCGTACAAGATATCAAGCAGCATGTAAGGCACGAAGACCCACCTACTGCATGACTCGTTTGGACTGTAGAAATCATTATACTGCAAATATAATGGCCGTCGCTTCCTTCTGTAGCTGGCCATTATTCCTCTCAGTTGCAGTAAGTGACCTTGAAGCATAAGCTTAACCCAACTTTCACTCCCGTACATCAGTGTAGGAAGGGGCCAGCACTCCACTATGGACAATGAATTACAAGTAATTAGTTCACTGTGTTAGAATTATCATACTATGTTTAGGAGTGTAGAATTCGTTTCGGCAAGTATGCTCTTCTCACAACAGAATATTGAGTGGAGCGTTATGGTTAGGCCAACTTTCTGAAGTTCTATAATGAAATTATGAAAAAAAAATTGTGTATGATTAACCACTTCCTGAACTATAAGAAACCATATAAGACATTTTTATAACCTCACATGGCACTTGAGAAAAAAAAGTTTTATATCGCTAAATTTGGCGTTACCTACACCGTTTTGCAGGAATTAGCGTGCGACAATCTTTCAATTTCAATGTCTCAATCGTCATTTTCCCAACGTATTTCTTCATAATGCCGCAATTTCCCCGTTTTTCCATTGTTATCTCCGTTTTTCCTTCGTTAGCCACTCGTGTACACGTGCTGATCTCAGATTATCCTACTGCTTATGAATTAAATGGCCGGAAGTCTATGTCAAGCAAGCACACGCTCTAGACTCTAGACCTTATGATGGAATGGAAATAGCCGCCGCCGGTGAATACGTACCTACATTCTCATGTGCGTTTATTTAGTTGATTATTGGCAGGCTCAATAGTCACGGATAAAATGGAATGTGGTGTTAGGGGGAGGTGGGAATTTGTAATTAAAATCTTTATTAATTATAAAAGAGTAGGGAGGAGCATCTCTTCCCATGCATGTCGTAAAAGGCGACTAAGAGATAAGGACAAGATGCCGTGCTAAAGGGCGACAGGCTCTCCACCTCTCACATTGGCACGGTACTTCTACCCATTCATGCAGTAGGTGGGTCTTCTTGCCTTACATGCTGCTTGATATCTTGTCTGTGGTTGTCAGTGTTGTGCTGTAATTTACCCGAGTTCTTGCAGCACAACACCGATTGATCTGCTTACACCGATTTTCGGGATTCAGCGTGAGTTATATGTATGTATGTATGAATGAGTAGGGAGGAATGAATTTGTCTGGTTTTGTTTAGTTTTAGGAAAATATTAGCGAAACTGAGTAATAAAAAAAATTATTTGAAAAATGTCTGTCTGTCGTCATCTTTGTTCGCTTATTATATAACTCAACAAGTGGAAACATTACGATCTCTTGTCGATAACATTGACACGTCTTATCATTATTACCTACACGAGCCTAATTTCGACATGTCAGGAGGGACCGTAGATCTCGACGAGGCGTTTACTTTGAGTATCAACACGATGGGTCCAGCCAGGACAAGTGTACCTAGGACCAAATCTTTCGTCATGACAGAAGGGTAGGTTTTTCTTTAATGCCGTATACGGCAAGGCAATCACTAAATTTTTTTTTTCGATATACACCGGTTCGCTCTCTACCGGATCTCGATTTCGCCGAGGCTCAATGTGCTATACCTTTTTTTTTTTTTGTTTTTTTATGGGAAGCGCGACATATGGCGCTCGCCAGGCTAGCTCAGAGGAGCAGCCCGAAGGCGCCCACGGGCATTCGAACATTTACGGGGGTTGCGAATACCATGTCGGCCGGTGTCCATCGAAGTTGGAACCACCGGGCGTGGGCGGCGCCGCCAGACTCCTTTGCGCATTACATTTCGGCTCGCTTCAAGTCCTCGTCAGCAAGTCTGCGATAACTAGGACGTGGAGAATAGGTCGGGCTCCCTTCGCTCGCGCAATAATGTCTAACATTATGTTATTCTAATTCTCGTCAAAGGCGGCACCTCCTAATATATTTGCTTGTTCCTTCAAGGTAGTTCATAAAGATTTGCGAGCTCGCTTCGATCGCCCAATAATGTGATTAGATTTAGTTATCGGAGTTTAGATGTGCAACGTTTCGTTCAGGTGGCATGTCGGGATTCGTCAGCAGGGCATTCGCTCAACGACAGCCACTCTGCCCTGAAGCAGGTTGTATCACTTCGTGTGTTAGTAACGCATTCCCTGGACAAGACCTGGACGAAACGTTGCACATCCAAAATCCGATGCTTTGCAGCCAAAATGCGCTTTGCTCGCAAAAGTTCGCTTCGCTCGTACTATAATTTAGTAACATTATTTTAGTATATTTCCCTTCAAAGAAGACACCACTGAAGATTTTGGTTTACATCTTCAAGATAATTAATAAAAGTTTGAGGGCTCGCGTCGCTCGCCCAATAATGTGATTACATATGTTTATTTCCCTGCAAACCCGATACTTCTGAAGATTTTTTTTTATATACCTTGATCTCGTTACCTGAACCAACCAGTCTGTAAATTTCGTGTTATTTTCTTTGGGCCCACTGAAACTCCTTTAATTGTGGGTTTGCAGATCCAAAAAGATTAAGGCCCGCTGTTCTAGAGACAGACTAATTAAGAATAAGGATTCTGAAATTACCTGAATATCAACTGTGGTGTAGGGGAAATAATCCTTGCAGAGCTTGCAATAAGACTCTTCGTCATCAAGGCTTATTCCATTTTGAGACATTATTTGTGCAATGTTATTTTGTGTGTGTTTATTGCCAATCAGGTGCTGCTCCATGTTGAGGTCTGTGTTAGGGATGAGCACATTGCAGACGATGCATTTAACTTGCGTATCGGAGTAGGTCACAATAGGTCCGCCGTCGTCGCTTGACTCACTCATTTTCCTGAAACTTTAGAACAGACAATATATAATTTGCTAGAAGATCCCGCTGCGTGAACTAATCCAATTATGGCAACATATTTGCTCACTGCTCAGACCCCCGAAGGAATAACGAAATGACACATGTCATAAAAGCACACTCCGTAGTTACAGAATAGGTCTGTAAAAACTCAACGTGAATTGATTCGAGTCGCTCTCAAGTTATATATAAGGGAACATATTGAACACCCGCTCGGTAACATAATTACTCACTGCTCAGACCCCCAAAGGAATACCGCTATGGTACATTACCATCCTCACTTGTTGCAGAATACGTCAGAGAAAACTTCATGTGAATTCATCGAGTCATTCTCGACTTATAAGGGAATAGTTAATAGGCGTTAATAGGAATTAAAGGAATTAAAATAGGGGTTTCTGGCAGAGTTAATAGGTTCACTACGGAGCATAAATAGGTAGAAGTGACAAATTAAAAAAAAAATATTTAAGTGTCAGATTGGCCGAGCGGGCAAGAGCATGCTTCTCAAGCGGGAAGTGCGGGTGCGATACCCACTGGGAGCACAATATTTATAATTTTGGAATTTGTGCTAAATGTCCGCTGACACTCCGGTGAAGGAAAATATCGTGAGGAAACCCACTTCCAAGCCGGTTGGTCATCGTGGAAGTGTATGACTAAAATCCTCTCTGTACCCAGCAGTGGGGGGAATTAAAAAATGGAAATAAGTTTGCAAAAAAAATACATAATTTTTACCCTGTTATTTATAATTTTTGTGCTATGCGTCCATATCAGTAACTTATTAATTTTTTAAATGGATAGAATAAATTGAAAATACATAAAAAAACATGGTGCCGACCGAGGTTCAATCAAACTGTGAAACTCTGGTGTACATGACCAGCGTGTTTACCTATTCCGCCACAGGCAGCGCTGCACTGGTCTTCTAGAAAATTTCCAATCTACATATACCTATGTAGTGACATTCCATTTGTGTTGTTACGCGTTATCTGCGAGTCTAGTTGACACATGCCAATGACGACCTTTATACTTGAATTAGTGATACTGTTGTCATTAAGCTCATTCTTAGAATCAAACACTAGCAACTAGAGCACTGGGTTATTTAAAACCATGTTATTTAGAATTTCATACTAAGTATGCACACCGTGTGCTTATACATTTTCAAATCGATAGAATAAATTGAAAATAAAGAAAAACCCTCTGTGCCAAGCTGACTGAAGTTTGAACCATAAAAAATGTATTGAAAATTTCAAGAAAACACAAAAACACAGTGCGTCGCTGGCTGCCAAATGTGTAAACACGAAAAGTTTTTTTTTTATTGTAACTGACTCGGTTGGGCTACATCACGTACAACGTCCGTGTGTGAGCCCATAACATTGGGTGAACTAGGTGCCATGGCAGTGCTTCCCCCTTTGATCGTGCCGGCTACACTGAAGTGGTCGGTTTAATTCACAGTATGAGCCGCAGCTGGCGCAAAAGTCAACCGATATACAGTTAATGCACATCGTTAACAGCTAATGATTTGGGCTATACAGTGGTATCCTATTATCTGGCGTGGAGTGGTCGAGGCGGTTTTTCAAGTATCGTAAATTGACTCTATCATAGAAGTTACACGAGTAAATGGTTGTGTGCACCAACAAAGCCCACCCGATTTTTTTGTTTTGTTTACGTAAATGAACTTGAATATTTTTGTGTTGAGGTTTATATAGTGTATAACTAGATTAGGGTTGGACTGGTGGTTTACCTGTAATATAGGGGCGCTAACAGACAAATTTTGCTTTCTGTATTGTCAACAATTGCAAACCATGATGGAAAAATTAGCCATTAAACAACCGAGACTGGTCAATTGCTCTAGCCCACTGCTGTTTCAGGACAATGCTAGACCACACACTGCACAACAAACGGTCGCTAAATTAGAGGAGCTGCGATTGGAATGTCTCCGACACCCACCATACTCCCCGGAGTTGCGCCAACTGATTACCACTTTTTCCGAAATTTGGATAACTTCTTGCAAGGAAAAAAATTCGATTCCGATGAGGCAGTGAGAGTGTGTCGGATTGGCCGAGCAGGCTAGAGCTCGCCTCTGAAGCGGGAGGTGCGGGTTCGATACCCACTGGGAGCACAATATTTATAACGTTAGTTTGTGCTAAATGGCAGCTGAAAATCCGATGAAGGAAAACATTGTGAGGAAAACCACCTCCAAGCCGGTTGGTCACCGTGGAAGTGTACGACTAAAATCCTCTCATATTATGTAAATGAGAGAGGCCTGTAACCAGCAGTGGGGCGAATAAAATGGCTGCAAGGGAAAGGAGGCAGTCAAAACCGCCTTCAAAGATTTTATTTACTCTCGCAAATTCTTTCAGCAAAGGTATCAATCAACTACCTATAAAATGGCTACAGTTTATAGATAAGAATGGTACATACTTAGATTGATTAAATATAAAATTTCATAATATTTTTTTGGTTTTACTTTTTGAATACGCCAATTTCATGTGTAAGGACCATATGTTAGATGATACTTTGAGAATTGAGGTATAATTTTGAATATGCAGCCTCTCGTGCAGCATAAAATTAGGCAGACAACAAACAACAAAATTTAATAAATGTAGTATATAGTGTAATACCTGTAATGACCTTTAAAAAATCTTGTTATGCGGTTGACTGTTCACACTCACATGCAGAACAGAAGTCTCTTTAATACCCGTCACCCACGCTGATAAGGAGTTTAGACTTCGGGTATGGTGTGTCCTGCAAGACTATTGTGGAGAAGTGCCCAGAGAGTAGTGAACGACAGAAGATTTCAGGAACACTTTGGAGCTGGTCACGACTGTCGTAGAGCTGACCATCTCTGATGTTGGTGTAAGTAAACAATTGAAATATGCTTGATGGAGGATTTTTTTTATTTATAATCAATCACAGAGATTCATTCCATTTAAAAAAAATTCAAATCACTTAATGTCTATCAGTCATCCATCACTTGAAATATGACAGAAAAATAAAACTAGTAGAACCTTTCCGTTTTTGGTACCTAAGTAGGTAACTATTTAAATGTTTGTACAATAAAGCACCATTTTAATGACAGTCAATATAAATTTTCACTGTGGTCCAGTAGGTAGATTCTTCTCTGCGGCAAGCGCTACGAACATTTCTATGATGAGGCGAGCTTGAGCTTGGGTTATCATATTCTTCCAACCCAAGGTCTTCATCACATCCTTTGTGTGCTTTCTGTTGATAATGAAGTCGATGGTTCGAGTCTTCAGTTGTTCCGCCGAGTGCATATCTGCCAAGATCAGAGTTTCAGCGGCTGTTGCGATCGAAATGTTATTGAAGAGATACTCTTCACACATCACCTTCAGCCTCTCCAGAGCATACTTGTCTGCGGCAACCAGGAGATCTCTTGCCATCTTTTCTAGGTTAGGCGCGCGTCCCGTATAAATGAAACGCAGTATTTCTCCAAGGGTCTCTTAATTGACATCGGTAATAGTCACGCAGTTCTCCTCGTTTTCTTTCATGTCATGTTCGAACATGGCTGCAAATACTGGACTCTGAGCTGATAGTATCACTTTATGTGCCTTAATTTCATTCTCTCCGGCTTTGATCCTCACATCAGAGAATTTCTCACTGTCAAGCATTGCACTGAAGTTTTCTGAGAATCGACATGCTGGTAGTTTGAATTGGTGGCTCTGTCCACTACAATTTATGGTGCTAATAATCATTGATCCCTTGCAAAATATGGTCAGATTGCCTTCTGGAAGCAACTCGTTCAGTGGATCTAATAGGTCAGCTCTACTGATGAAATTACTGTAGCCCCAGCTATTTTGCGACGATTTGAATGGTTTTCCATATGTTGGTGACTTTTTAACTTCGGTCTTTTTCATGTTTATGTCTAATATTCCGAGGTTGTACTTGATTGTAACTACATCTTCATCAGATGACTTTAGTATTAGAAACACGGAGACATATTCAATTTCATATTCTGATGTGTTTCCACCAGGATAGATTTGCAGACAAAACTTTGTTTCACAATTATCCTTAGGAGAGAATGTGGATGACTCTAAAAAGAAATTAAGCTTTCTCGGAAAAGATTTAAAGTTATATATATTCCACACATAGCTAAAGTATGCTTCCTTCTGTCGAGTGTCACACCAGTCACGAACACCAAGAAAGTCATCGTGATGCGGGTTGAGTGGTGCATGCTGATTGGACGCGCGACTTTCGTTCTCCGACATGGTGTTGGTCAAGACCACAATGTGTACTACTTTCGTGTTGTTATGTAGGCACCTGGAGGAATAATAAATTAAAATGCAATTATGCAGTTATATTGGGTCGGTCAGATTAGCAGAGCAGGCAAGAGCACAGCTATCAAGTGGGAGGTGAGGGTTCGATCCCCACTGGGAGCGCAGTATTACTATAGAATTTGTGCTAAAATGGCTCCTGATACTCTGGTGAAGGAAAACATCGTGAGGAAACCAACTTCCAAGATGGATGGTCACCGTGGAAGTGTATGATTGTGCGAATCGGACTCGCACACGATGGGTTTCACACAAAAAAAAACAAGAGGTAGGTACCTATTATTTGTTGTTGTAGCAGCCATAGTAATAAACACTAGGTACATGAAAATTTCAAGCGTCTGCCTATTCTGGTTCAAAAGATACAACTCTATGACAGACGGACGGACATACAGTGGTGCCTTAGTAATAGGGTCCCATTGGCACCCTGTGGGTATGGAGCCCGAAAAATTAAAGTATTGTTACAATACATTATTACGTTTGTGTTTTTTTTGTTGTGTTGAACTTTGATATAATTCTCTACTTCTTTTCTTTTTGTTAATGGATACTGATGTCTCTTGACATCAATTTGTCAATGTCGAGTTTCTTGAAACTTGAAACTTGGCCCAGCTTATGGGCTTGTGGTAGAGCGGCGATTATCCGAACGTCAGTCATCCGAACAACCGCTTATCCGAACAGCCTTAAAACTGAGTTAGCGGCGCGTGCGTCACTCTGTAGCAACAGTGCGATAGGTTTGCTCCACCCGTTTCGGCAATTCACGCTAGCCAATACTGGCCTCTTTATAATATCTGTCATAATATGTATTTTAACGTAATAAATCATCATTATTAAACACATAAATATGTTAATGTGTATACATTACAAAGTTAGTTATTTATTCATCAAATTGATTTTCCGAACACCCATGTCCCCCAATTAGTTCGGATAATCGACGCTCTACTGTACTTACTTATTATTCTATACTACGATGACAATAAAAAAAACAAATAAATATACATTACATGTACAATGAAAAAAAAATCTTTTAATTAAATTTTCAAATTGTTGAGTTTCACAAAGTTAGCGAGAGCATGGATCACGTTGATGTGTGGCAGCGTTAGAAGAAATTTTACATTAACAGCTAAAGGGATCTTCAATTTAATTAATTTCTTAAACAGGATAATATTGTTATAGGGTGACTTCGCCTACTTGCCCACCACACCCCTTTCTCGACCATGTTAGTTTTACTAAAACAATAAGAGAATCGTTAACCTACCCGACCAAATGCAAAGTTACACGAAATGTCGCTCTATCCTTCTCTCTTAAGGACTCACTATCTTGTGACATGCCTAGGAAGATTATTGAACAGTTTTTCTTCAAATATGGCCTCTCGGTCGTATGCTGTGCGGTTCAGTTAATGTTAGAAAATATTTAGTTATAGAAGACAGCTTCAAAGGTATGTAACTCTGAAAGTTAGTGGCAAATGTTAGGTGTGTTCGTGTTTTAGCATGAAAAACAGATTAATACTCACATTTTATGCTTGAAATGTTCATAAAAATAGCTTTTAACCTATAAAATTGAGTGGTCGGTGAAAAGGATGAACAGAAAAGAAAGTATCCTATTGTCGTCCGTGGTGGACGACAAAGGGTTAGATGTAGCGATTAATTGCTATCTTTTTCCTCCCAATACATTCCACATAATGCTTTATACTTCTGTCTCGTTTGTTACGTCGATTACTGGTAATATAACAGCCAAAAGACGACCATGGGTATCGTCAGATTAAAATGTGAATTCCATAAAGTTAGGGCGGTCGAGAAGTGGACACGCACGACCATTTCTTGACCGATGGGTATTTTATATGGCTATGGGTGGACGAGAAACCGTCACTAAGTACCTTTTTTCGACCATTTCATTGAACATTATTGCTATTATTTACCTTAATAAAAGTTAACGTTCTTTCAATAATGGGATGGTAAATATTTACTTTCTGATTATAGATTTTTCAAATGTAACACATTATTTTTTTCATTTTATTGATGCTTCTTAATATTTTTGCTATTTAAATATTTCAGGGAACATAAAACAGTTATTTCTAAATTCTATTTTCAAGGTCTTAAAGCCCAATTTGGTCCAAAGCTGGATGGCGGTCGACTATTGGCTTGCTCTGGTCGACAAGTACAATAAATTGGTTGACAAAAGGTCAAATCCACTTTTTTCACAAAATATTATTTTAGATAAAAAGTACCTATTACTTTATATTATATGGGTAAAGCCACAAATTTTGACACATTTGTCCTACTCGAAATTTTCCATTAAATTTTCTCAAAAACTTTAACTCATACTGTTTTTCAAGTATTTTTAGTGAAATAAGTAGTTAATCGTCTTAAATGGCATGTATAAACGTTTCGGGATGAAGTTCTATATACAGAGAAATTGCAATGTTTTCCATAAAAAGCGGGTGATTTTTGGGAGGGGCTGACTTTTACCAAAATTTTCGTAAACTTCTAGGTACTTTATACGTTAAATATGAAATTTTACGGCATTAAAATATAATTGGCTAGTCTTTTTATATGTATTGCATAAGCATACAAGCACTGTAACCTAGATTTTTCAGTGCTCGAATTTTTTTTCAGGTTTGCTACTTTAGAGACACTACATTAACGCGACCATTTTCGTCACCAGTTTGCAAGTGAAACGTATTAATTTGTGTTTTAGCGACCGGCAACACTTAAAGATTTAAAAACACGCACACACACAGACATGAACTGTTATATTGCGTCAGTAGTCTGTTATTTTCGTCGCGAATAAGAATGGTCAGTTTCTCGGGAGACAAGTTTTCGTGAAATTTAAGCTTATCTTAAGCTTCGATTTCCTCTAAGATCTATATTGCTCTAGGTTCGAAAAACGTAGGTTATTGAATACAATCGATCATACTGACTTAAATACACGTGTTTGCGAGTAATCTTTGTTTACATTGACGTGACCGCTACATTTTCGCCACTTTATCGTCACCGGTGGCACTATTGTCTTCGTCACCTCCTCTTCGACACCTTGTCAGGGCCTGGTTACACATGGCCATATTCGTGTGTACTGAACTTTTCGAAGGATATATAATTCAAAGAATTCTATATCATACAACTTTTTTTTTTATTTAAGAACATTACTACCTATGGCTAGAAAGCTGAATACCGTGACTTGATGCATAAGTTTCGGATTACTTTATTTATAATTTAAAAGTTATAGTGTATTCCTAACTATGTTTATATGTAAGAAATATAAATAACTCATAAAATTACTTGGTCATTTTTATTAAATCAATAGCTTCCAGCCCGCTGCTTTGCACGCTCTACCTCTATCTACTGTATCTCTACTTTACCTCTACCCTATCTCTACTCACGAGCGAAACAGGCAGAGACAGTTCAAACCAAACACACCATAAAACTTACGGTTCTATAAAATTGGTGGGGATAAAATATTTATTTCAATTTTGTGTTTAGTGTAACCCAAACTTTTTAAATTATCGCTACAATTTTTCGCCACCCTCACGCTACGGTTGCGTTAAATTTTTCGTCACTTCCGCGCCACCGTCGCGAAAAAGTCTTCGACACTTTTTCGTGATTTATGGCAAAATTGGTGGCTTTACCCATATATTCCTAAAGCCAAAATATAAAATTTTTTAGAGTTTCTCTATCGATCAGTACACTCAAGTCATGGTTTATCATTTTGGTCTGAACAATACAATTTTTCAAAGTTAAGGGGGTCAAGTAGTCGACAAGTGGCGAAATGACCCTATTTTAGACATTGTAGAAGTATGTGGTCTGCATCACCAATATCTATTCCACACTCACAAATTGCAGAGCTACGTATTCTTAGTTTTGCTAGGTGAATCGGTTAATAACTATGACCAATTGTAAGATGGGAGATAATGGAAGTAGGTAGTAAATTTAGATAGAGTTTTAATTTTGGAAAACCATGGTTTTAAGAGGATGCTTCATCACTCGGACTCCATACAAAAAAGCCTTAGTTTCTCACACCCTCATTTTGTGGAATTGATTCAAAATCCAAATCAATTTGGGTTACAAGACCAATTACTATGTTCCTATAGAATTAGAAAATTGAAGATGTGTTTACTGTAAGAATTATGAAGCTATAAAGTTCGCACATTTCATGTAACTTGTGAAGTAATATCTCTACACTAGAAACAAAATTTGAGAAATGTAATACTATAGATACCTAGAATATTTCATTTACACTTCAAAT
>WYDE02119596.1:0-11453 GCA_009867175.2 Adela reaumurella
GCAGGAGATGTTGCCGGAGTTACGCGCTCGAGCGAGAGCGAGAGATAGTCGTATTTGAACTATCTCGCGGTTGAACTAACTAGTACGGGAAGCGTTCTGGTGTCCGGTCCTTTAGGGTAAATAGTCCGTGGTTGCATCCCTACTTATCAGGAGCGTCTGTAGAGTAAAACTGAAAAAGTATATCTGGTAGATACTCTATAAAGCTCTATGGGCTTTGGCTTAGGATAGGCGGGGCTGCGCTCGGAGGCGCCACGAAATTTTTTTTAAAAACCGAGAATAACATAATTATTTGTATTTATACTATATGAAAAAGGAAAATTCATAAAACTACGAAAAATTATTCAGCCCAGCCAGGATTTGAACCTGGGTCGCCGGATATAGCCATCCAGTTCTGCATAACTTATTACGAACGCAACCCGGTGTTAGGAATAAATACTTTTTTAAATTTCAACAATGTATGCATAAGCAAGCGGCGTGTATTTTGAGCGTGAAAATTAAAATAATATACGTACATAGTTTAAGTACACACACTGCATGTACACTCACCGGCACGAAGTGTGGACCACCCATAATAAAAAAAAATGTTTATATCATCATCATTTTCAGCGGTTTGCCGTCCACTGCTGGACATATGCCTCTCCTTTTTATTTTTTCAACCTTCCCGGTACTCGGCAACACGAATCCATCGTGTGCCCGCGACGTACCGGATGTCATCGTCCCACCTGACGGGTGGTCATATGTTTATATGTTAATGTTTATTATGAAATGTGTATAAATATAAAAAAATCTTAGTATGTAGTACATACAATTTTTGAATTCTAAGTTTTTCAAATTACTATTGAGGTTATTCTCTCGAAGTTTCAGACATTTTCAGCTTTAAGGTAAACATTTTTCACGTGAAATACTGTTTACAATAATTGTAAACACTTCGACTAATGAGTGAGTGGTCAGAGTCCCAACAGTCTCAGATAGATCAAGCATTATTAATCAATAAAAAAAATAAAGGCATATCTATCGCAAGTAAAACTTGTTAAAAAATAAAAACATATTTTTTGAGCCAATTCATCATCAGAAGTGTAAACCAGTTCGACACTGTAACTGTATGTAATGTGAGAAGTCTGATTTTTGAAGAAAAAAAACATGTAAGATTTAAAGTACAGGGGGGCCACATTCCGTGCCGGCGAGTGTAGATATACAGTGTACAGACAGCATAGTAATCTGTGATAGATATTACGCCCAGCGAGCTCGCTGATTACTGCAGCCGCCGCCGTTCCTCATAGATTTCTCCGTCTTAAGACGGCTTAGTTAGGTCCTACTCTTAACTAATATTTCGTGTGGTCTGGCAGGGCCGAAGGAGTCTTACTAATTTTCGGTGTAGTGTTGAGGTGAAAGAGTGCCTGCCCATCGTCCGCGTAGTTGTTCTCGTCAGAGACAACAAAAAGATGCGACCACCACGCACCGCACCGCACACCGCGCCGCACCGCACACCGCACCGCGCCAACGACAGCGACCGACTTTTTGTCTCCGTGTGCGGTGAGCCTTTAATCATCTGTCTGCGTTTCGTTCGTTCATCGCCCGGACGAAATATGTGACGGGTCAACGACTCGCGCCGCTAGTAAGCAAGTAACGTACTAGTGTAGGTAGGTGTAGGTATGATGCGTACGTAGGAAGGCTCCGTCCGTCCGATCACGAAGGTAAATAAACGGACGCGGCTCATTTTTGTTCGCATAACACACTAAACTTGTGCGTTAGTAGTCGTGTCGTCTTCATTGCGTGGAGTAGTAGGTTTATTACGTAAGGAGTATTGATGAGGATCAAGTATCTGTCTAGAACGTTTGGGCGTGTGGTCCGGGCGGCATATTGTCGGCCAATGTCTAACGCAAGCCTGTCCAACCTTATTAACAGTCGGGCAAAATTTACGATTAAAAAATCGCATGCGAGAACTTATCACTGTCTGTTCCTATTTTGTTACTTTTGATAACAATAACCCCACTACCCAAACATTCAAACAATTTTATGCAAGTAAAAACCTATTTATTATTAAAATGTAATCAGCGGGCGAGCGAAGCAAGCGCGCAAATTTTTCATGTTATAATTTCATTCTTGGGCTAGCGCCGAAAAACTCTTATTCAAGCCTAAGAACTTGAACAAGCCTGATTCAAGTCTAAAAAGAAAACACTTAAGAATGGACTGACAGAAGAGAGCAGCCAGTAACGTAGCAACGCTCATTTTTAAATATCCCAGTACCTATTCCTTCTTTTCACATTCTAATTTACTGGCTGAAGCCAAGTACTGACTATCCGACTGAGACCGCCAGGTGCCGCCAGTATGACCGCCTTCCGCTAACGCGGGCCTAGTTGACAGTCCGCGGGGGTCCGGGTGTAATACGGAGGGCCCACAGAAGTCTATGGCTTTTATCTCGCGTGTGCACCAACCACGGCGTCTGACTCTCTTGGTTCACCTCCTGGGTGCATTATTGTATGTATATCTATCTACCTACGAACACACATAATATGTACAGAGAGAGAGATCGCTCCATTCGCTCTCACAAACTCGCTCGCTTTATAAAATCGGCGTAAAGAGTTCGCTCCACGCTGCTCAGCGGGGCTCTGCAGGGTTAATATAGCGTTATCTATCGCGCTGGCTGCACTCCCGTTCTCAGAATCTGACTCTAATTCGTCCTAGTTTGTGTTTGTTAGTGTGCGTGTCCCCGTTTACTTGTACTCGCAAACGCTCTCGCACCGTCATGTATCAGTGAAGAACACAGTGAAGTACACAAAACTCATAATAGCCATAAACCGCACACAGTGCACAGAACAGCGGCACGGCCGCGGCCCGCCACGCCACGACGACGTACAGTCCTCCGGGTCGCGTTCCGACATAATATCTAAAAAGGGAGAATTTATCTTTATTCGATCTACAGTACAGTACAGCGTTCTAGAGGTCAGACATGACGTTTCTGTGATCTCTTTCGTTTGTATGACAGGTTTGTATAACACAAATCTCACTTAGACAATGTAGGAACCAGTCATTTCCTCTGGAATGTATCACCGAGAAAGTATTAACGAAAAATAATTAAGTGTTTTGCACATTCGTGGACTTAGAGAAAGCCTTACGATAGGGTGTTGAGGGATGAGCTATGGGCAACTTTAGACATGTATGGAGTGGAAAGTCTTCTGATGCGGGCGCTGAAATCTATTCGTGGAGATAGCAGGGCCTGTGTTAGAATTAATGGCACATTGTTGGACTGCGGTTCACGATCTCGCGATGTGTGAAGGAGGGCGGTGTAATGTCGCCATGGCTGTTTTAACCATGGATAATGCGTGCAACAAAGTAGGAATGAAAATAAATACAAGTAAGACGAAAGAAAGTATGGTGTTACGGAGAGAGATGGTGAATTCACCGAGTGCAATGTAAGAATAGGAGACGAAAAACTAGAACAAGTAAGTGAATGCGTTTTGTGTACCTGAGAAGTCGCGAGGGACGGAACGATAAAGGGGTTGAAAGGCGAGCGATCAAAATCAATAACGTGAATGGGGCTTTGAGTTATATCCTGACACACATGGCGATTCTTTCCACAGCACGAATGGCTATTCATAATAGCGGCGTGGTTTCCTACACTAATTTATAGCAGTGATGTAATCTTGGGTATGGCAGATGCGACATCAAAGTAGAATAAATGCAGTTGACATGCGGTCATTGAGAAAAAATGTGGTGATCTTTTAAAGATAGAAGAAGAGCGCCTTTTGTAAGAGAAGAATGCGGATTGAAAGAAGGCATAGCGACAAGGATAGTGAAAGGTATGCTTAGATGGTTTGGTTGGACACATGGAGAGAATGGACGATGAGAGAATCACTAAACAAATATATGAAGCGAATGTGGAAGGAAGGGTAGAACAGAGCCGTTGTAGGCGAACATACCATGGCCAAATAGGTAACCTTTTACGGTAGGGGCAAGTTCGCAGCACCCATAACCAGCACGCATGTATGAAGGGTTTATCACGGTGGATGAAGCAAAGGATGTATGTCAGTCCTGCCCTGCCTGACATACAACAACGTGGCAAATGGCGCTGAATTGTCTGTGCCCACACCTCCGGGAAGAGGCGGTTTGGTATATTATGTACCTACATCGTGTCTATATCTCTACTCTAGTAATATAAGCAAAAAGAAACGTAAATAAAATACGACCTCAATACAGCCGATCTGTACTGTATTCATCAAACGACAACGGCGACACTGGGAGGGAACGACGAACACGAAAGTGGTCCAATCATCAAGGGTTTGCCGCGATTTTCAATTTGGTTTACATTCTCATGATCGTTCCATGAAAAATATTCGCCTTTTACTCGCGCGATTTAGGTGTGGGCGGCCCCAGTGTAGCTTCTACATACGAGCATACCACAATTTCGAAACAAAATTGAAATTGTGAAACAAACAACATTGAAATTGTGAAATAAACAAAATTGAAATTGTGAAACAAACAAAGCGGAATTTGTCGTTATGATGAAAACCACAATTCTGCAATGCTGCTGCCCATTGACTGTCACATTGACCTTTTTACCGCCTGTCGCGCTCGATCGATTTACCTTGAGAAATTATAAAATGCCAGGCAACGTTTGACGTTTTGTTTAAGATTTTTTTTTCAGAGTATTTATCTGGTATTTATGGAAACGACCATTTTGAGTTTTAACATTATGCAGTAGTTGAGAAATTATCCGTGGCGACCTGGAACGTTTCTGTTTAGAATAAGGCGGTTGTGTGTGAAGGAGGGAGGAAGGTGCGGGTGTAAAGTGCAAGCGCATGCTTCCGGCGGAGTCGCCGTCGCTGCGCGGTTTATTGACTCCGCCGGCGCGGCGTCCGTCCGCCGACCGACCAGGGCTCGGTGCGGTGCGGTGAGCGGGGCGCGGAGCGCAGCGTGCGCCACTATGAATGGAATGCGGCGACGAGTTGCGCAAGCGGAATGTGGCGCGGGGCGTCGACGCGGCGGGCGGTCAAGGCTGGCGCGGGGAGCTGCGCTCCCGCGCGTTGCATCTGCCTGGCCTGCCTGCGTTGCGCGCGCGCGCTTGCTTGCTTGCTACCCAGCCCTCTTCCACTATCCGTCTCGCATCCAGCGTTGCCACCTCGAAAATAGTCTTGTTACTAGATCCAGTGTAAAACGTCGCTAGATTTTGGATATTTGGATTGAAAAAAAAACACCAGATTTCGTGGAATCTTCACGCTTCTTCCCCTGAAGGATAAGAGACAATGGAGTGCCATGTGACACGTTCTCGACATACATCCTTTGCCTCCTCCGCTGTCATGCATCGCTTCATACATTTTCGTCGGTTGCGGGTAGGCTTGCCAGATGCCCCGTATTTTACGGGTTGCCCCGTTTTTCAGCCTATGATAAAATAGAAACCCGTAATGTCGAAAATAAAATACGGGGTGAACAAAGCTCCCGTAATTATTAAATACTAGCTGCGCCCGCGGATCCTCCCGTGTTAAATTCGACTAAAGCGTAAATAGGTTTTATATCCAGCTACAATAATAATATTACCAGGACTTAACCTGCAAAGTCCAAGGTAGATGTGCGCCAGATTTTCATCGAAGTTTCTAGTTTCTTCTAGAAAGTTAGAACTTAACATAGAAACAGTGAAAGCTGAGCTGCAAGTTAATTGTAAAATATAAGTTAAAACGTAATGACTTTTATACCTTTGCGTTAAATAATGAAGAGCTTTTGAAAGCTGTCTCATCCAGTACTAAATATAAGTTTAAAAAATAAATTATTGGCATTAAAAATGCTGTTTTAATTGTCTCACGTAAAATAATCTAAAACCCGTATTTTTTATGCTGGTAACCCCTAAATTGCGAAGTGACAGGTGGCAACCCTAGTTGCGGGTGATGCGAACTTTCCCTTTCCGTGGAAGTTTCCCTATTTGGTCATTATATGTTCGCCTAATACGGCCTCGTTCGACCCACGGATTAGATACCCTAATGGATCCGACTTGCGCCGCTCTATGCATGGGAATGGGAACCTAGCTCGCCAAAAATTTGCTAGGCGCGCGGAACATAGCGGTATTAAAATACTTACCTGTGGAAGGATATGCCATCTTTAGTAACTCCTGACGTTTTAGTATTATTATTTGGGCACGTGATAACGGCACAAATCGTCATCCTGCAGGAGATGTTGCCCGAGTTACGAGCTCGAGCGAGAGCGAGTGATAGTCGTATTTGAACTAAATCGCGGTTGAACTGACTAGTACCACAGTTTACTTATATTTTGCTGTGCTAGTACGGGAGCGTTCCGGTGTCGAGTCCTTAGGCTAAATAGTCCGTGGTTCGACCCTTCCTTCCACGTTCGCTTCATATTTCGTTTGGTCAATCTCTCACCATTCATTCTCTCCATAAACAAAATGAAGTACATACAAAGAAAAATAAGAAAAAATTCAAACACATACATACATAGATAAAAAGGATTTTTTAATTATACTAGCAGCAGCAGTGGGTCATTAAAATTACAAACTTACATAAAAAAATATTTAGAATAAAAATTTAAAATCTAACGCTCAACTTCTTAGCCAATCTAGGTACGAATTATATACAGTAGGTACGCACAAATTTATTAATAAATTCAAATTAAATATGGTGATTGAGGAAAATATGTGGTGTCCTTCAAAGGAAGGATAGAGTGATCAAATAAATATTTTAAAAGAATTTTTATTTTTTTATAGACAACTATCATGGGTGGCTAAGCCCAAAACTTCAAAAGAAGATCGGACACAGAATTGATTTGGATTTGGATTGAAAGAAGACAGCGACAAGGATAGAGAAAGGTTAAATGCTTAAATGAATAGCCCCACTGCATCTATTCCCATGCTTGTCGTGTCGTAAAAGGCGACTAAGGGATAAGGGCAAGACGCCGTGCTAAAGGGCGACAGGCTCGCCACCTCTCACCTTGGCACAGTACTTCTACCCATTCATGCAGTAGGCGGGTCTTCGTGCCTTATATGCTGCTTGATATCTTGTACGAATAACTTGCGAAATGTGGTGGTTGGTGCTGTGCTGTAATTGAAGTTCTTGCAGCGCAACACCGATTGCTCTGCTTACCCCGATTGTCGGGATTCAACGTGAGTAAAATGTATATGTATGTATAAATTATAATATAATTGTGTCAGATTGGAAGAGCGCGCCTCTCAAGCGAGAGGTGCGGGTTCGATACCCACTGGGAGCACAATATTTATTACTATGGAATTTGTGCTAAATGGCCGCTGACATTCCGGTGAAGGAAAACATGATGAGGAAACCCACTTCCAAGCCGGTTGGTCACTGTGGAACTTTATGACAAAAATCCTGTCATATCATGTAAAATGAAAGAGGCCTGTACCCAGCAGTGGGGCGAATAAAATGGTTGCAAAAGAAGAACCATATAAATGAAGAACCTACATAATTAAGTGATGCGCAGCACCGCATACCAACTATGCAACCTGGTTGAGTCCAAGCGTCATGCTAAGTGCAGCACATTGGCAATGACCTAATGACACTGATGTACAAGTTGAATGTCAACTTTCTTCCCAAATGGTCTCATTTGTGAAGAGTTTGTGTAAACACTCCGCATACTACCTTCACCACTGACTCAGTATACTTTCACACTTAGCGTCTTGCGACAAGCGTTAAAAGCAACTTGATTCTGTAATTATAGCCGCAACCAACCTCCGGTGATGGCACGGCAGCCGTTAAAAATTGGAAAGAAGGTGAGAAAGTTTACGGAATGTTGTTAAGGGTCGGGCAAGAGCTGATTTATTTCATCTCAAGAAGGCGATTAAATAAAACGTTAAGAATTCATAGACAAAAATGCATAAATTAAGTATAATGAGAATTATTTCAATTAAAGTTCTCCGTAGGGTGATCCAGCTGTAATATGAGATGTTGTATGTCAGTCTGTGCGATTCCGATTGAGCTACATACATACGTACATACATAGCGTCACGCCTGTTTCCCAGTGGGGTAGGCATAGATAACGGATATTCCAATATTCTTCATACATGCTCGTCGGTTACGGGTACTGCGCACTTGCTCCTTTTTGAGCACATGTTCGATCTATTCTACCCCGACCCATCCCGACTCTTCACTCCACTTACATTCGCTCAAAAAATTTCTTTCGTTGATCTTCTATCACTTATTCTTCCAACATGACCGAACCACCGAATCCCTTTCTCAATTCGTGTCAGTATATCATCTTTCAGACCACAACGCTCTCGCACTATACAATTTCTCAATCTACCTTTCATTGTGACTCCACACACTCCTCAAAGCGCGCATTTCCACAGCATTTATTCTGCTTTCGTGCTTCGTCTGCCATACCCAACTTTCACTCCCGTATAAGGACCAGCGCTGGGACTATGCAATTATCACTGACATTAAATCGACAATGTGCGAGAGGGAAGCAGATATATTTTGTATTGAATTCACTATCTGTGTCCCTGTCATTTATCACTTGACGTGACATTGACAGCGACCATAGTAGACCCCCGGCACTCCACCATGGAGAGCGAAACGTGCCCTATTGGACATGCTTTGGCTGCTCATAATTGCGTGCAAGGCCCCATTCACTTGACTTCCGAATTTAACACTCTTTCCACATCTCCTTCACATTTTCCATCCCGTGTGAACACATTCCCCAGATATACAAATACGTTCATTTGCTGCAGCCCCTCATCCACAATCATTACATTGCATTCGGACATCATTTCATTCCTTTTCAGTACCATTACTTTCGTCTTGTTTACATCCACTTTCATTTCTTTCCTTTTAAATGCTTCAAACATAATATTAACAATGTCCTGCAATTCCTGTTGCGAACATTAAAATTCATTTCTAAAATATTACAATTTTTGTGTTCTTTCTAAATGTCAGCTCAATGGGAATGGCACAGATGGGATATACATCATCTCATAGTACAACTAGATCACCTACCGAGAACGTCAGATGAAAGAAAACATGTCTTAAATAATTATTTAAACAAAAAAATTCTAATTTGAAAATAATGTACATTATTAGTGTATAATTAAAACGACCAAATATCTTTATATGTAGATATTTATTGTTTACTTCCATCGGTACATAAATAATTATTCTTCTCTTCAACTTTTAAATCCTATTTGATGTTTGAAACGTAAATTGTTAACATTTTAGTATGATCTCGTAAAAAAACACATTACACTGCTGGTATGATTACATTCGCTGAGTATTTAAATTAATTTTTTCTTTAGTAAATGTTAAAATAAATGCCTGATTAAACCTTCAATAAAAACTGGAATCATGAAAAGGAATTAATTCTATTGACAAAAGATAAATTATGTATATGTATGCATAAGTAATAAGTATATTATAATGTTTCGATCCCAGAGAATCCTGGTCAGCCCGGAACAGTAGACCACACCTCGAGTAATCGTGAGGCCAAAGCCCTACTCAGGGTCTGCTATTAAAAGTAAAAAATAAAAAAATAAATGTAAGTAATATAGTATAATGGAATTTATCAGTTAGGGCTATAATCATAATAATCATGATTTGATAAATTTGTCAATAAAATTTCATATTCCCATGAATTTGTTCATCCATTCAATTTTACTAATTTTTTTTTTTATGAATTTTAACTGCAAATAGATATTATTCATTTATGTAATATAGCAATATTTATAACTCTACTGGAAATTTTTATTGGCTCACAAAAAATATTGACATCCATTAAGAGGGTGACCAACGCAGATTGTACTCATCTCAAGAAGACGCACTAATAAAACTTTAATTAAATCATTACACAAATTTCAAGAAGTATAATGAAAAATCAGAAAAGCGAATTTATCAGTAGTTAATCTATCTGTAATGTGAAATGTTGCATGTCAGTCCGTACCACTCCGATTGAGCTGTAATTTCCAAAATGTTACGATTTTCGTAGTCTTTCTAAATTATAGCTTAATCTGAATGCCACAAACTGATATACAACATCCCATAATACAGATACATCACCTACCGATGAATTCGCTTTTCTGAATTTTCTTTATACTTATTGAAATTTCTTTTATTAATTATTTAATGTTTTATTTAATCGCCTTCTTGAGATTAGTACAATCTGCGTTTGTCATGGCCTTAAGTGGGTATCTTAGATATTTACATACAGATATTTATTTTTCATTTTTAATAAATTGTTGAAATTTTTGGCATTTACAAATTAACTACTTTTTCCTATCATTTAAAAATTACAGAAAATTAAAGATTACCGAAATATGTAGTAAATTTGTATTCCAAGCCGGTTGATCACCGTGGAAGTGTATGACTAAAATCCTTTCATAACATGTAAATGAGAGAGGCCTGTACCCAGCAGTGGGGCGAATAAAATGGCTGCAAAGGAAGAAAGTAGTAATTTTAGGTGGTTATACAATTTATGGATTTTAAAATTTTCCAACAAAAATTTCCAATAGAGATACGAGCGAGACGTAAGCCTTTTTTATATTCTCTGACATAGAAAAATACACGTCCTTAGTGCTTTACAAGTTTTTATAGAAACATTACATAATGAAGTATTATGTACTATATCTATGTATGTATACACACCCTTCATCCCACTAGTACTTCTAGTTTTACTATCTACCTATTTATAATTATATTAGTAAAATTTTATTTTGTATTACATACTTTTATATGTTCAACAATTATTTATCACGTACTAAAATTTTTACTACGTAACACTTGTGGATATTGTGAGTCGATTTTATTTCTTTTATCAAATAGAATGAAATGTTAACAATTTTAATGAATTTTCATTAAAAAAAAATTATTATAATTCCTTATAAATTTTAATTTTATGTGCCACTAAATGCGAGGCCGATTTATGTGATTCTTATATATTTACAAATCTAAATTTCCTCTATATACAAAATAAAATTCAACATAAAATAAGCATTAATCTCTAGGTAAATACATATAAGACAGGTAATCGACAATACGTTTACAGTAAATTTTCCTTTTCATCACTATCTCAAGATAAACCTATTTATTTTCATTCATTTTGTTAAGCAATAGTACAGGTGCCATCACGAGTTTAGAGCGCTCCTCTGATTAGTTGTTCAGTCGACCCCGTCCTCGCGCCTCGCGCACACCCGCGCAGATACAATCGCACACATAGTTTTGATACTCTCTGGTTTTTTTGCTAGCGGGGCTCGTTCGCGCTAAACTATCCCTCCCCCCCACCTCCCACGATGGAGGGACCCCAAACCCCAAACCAATATTATTATACAAATTATACCAATAAAAACTCAATTAAACCAATATTATTATACAAATTATACCAATAAACGTTCAATTAAACAAATATTATTATATAAATTATACCAATAAAAGTTCAATTAAACCAATATTATTATACAAATTATACCAATAAACGTTCAATTAAACAAATATTATTATATAAATTATACC
>WYDE02119707.1:0-11453 GCA_009867175.2 Adela reaumurella
CTCTCACGACGAGGGGCTCAAGTTACTCCCAAGAAAACAATAAAATGGGACGCGCAGACATTTTATTGGTCGTTCATCATCATCATTCATCTCGTCACAAGGAAGAAATATATACGTCAGATATGTGCTGTATACCTTAGAGGTTTTGCTTGTTGACATCATCACAATCATCTTCATCACGATGATTAGAACGAATTAATTAACAACAACATTAAACAAAAAAAAAGAAGAAGAAGTTGTTCTTTGTACTTTGAATGAATCAGACT
This sequence comes from Adela reaumurella, assembly GCA_009867175.2. NCBI lineage: Eukaryota > Metazoa > Arthropoda > Insecta > Lepidoptera > Adelidae > Adela > Adela reaumurella. The sequence goes on from WYDE02119707.1 coordinate 267, forward strand.
TTATTAATGAGAAATTGTGTATTTCTTTCTATCATTCATCAAGCAAACAGCGTAACTCCAAGAGAACTTAAGGCTCTCGTGTTACTCAGCGTGATGGCGAGGCATCAGTACATCACCAACTCGCACAATCTGTTCGCAGACGACGACGAAATCGACGATGAGACTTTTCTCCGGAACTCGCGTCCTAAAAACGTCTCCAGAACCAACTACGGCCCCGCCGCATCATACAGCAGCAGCTCACTCTCGGATCTAGAGGCGCAACGTCAGACAATGCTCGAGCGTCAGCGCGAGATCGAACAAAGGACGCTGGACTCGTCAGCGAGGAGCTTAGGCCTCCTCAGCGATTCAGAACAGATCGGCATCGCGACCGCCGAGGAGCTCGTCAAGCAACGCGAGCAGCTGGAGAACACTAGTAATCGTCTCGACGAAATCAACAGCAACTTGCGCTTTAGTCAAAAGCACCTCAACGGTATCAAGTCCGTCTTCAGTAGTCTCAAGAACTACATGTCGGGTAAGGATCAACCTCCGCCGCGCTCCGTCGCCAGCGACACCCAAAGCATCCCCGAAAAACGCCCATTCGACGAATCCTTTGACGTACCCTCCGGGACTGCGTCCCATCGCTTCGACTCTCATCCGTCGACCCGGTTGCGCGGACTCAACGGCGAAGATGCCGCGCGGGCGCAGCGCCATGCTGGCACTAGCACTGAAAGTCGTCGCGTTAATGAACTATTGGATGCCAATCTAGATGAAATGGTTACCGCCATCAGTAGACTGAAAGGCCTCGGTACTCAACTAGGTCAAGAGATCGAAGCTCAGAACGAACTGATCGACACCATTCAGGACAAGGCAGAAGTGGCCGATATAACAATCGGCAAGCAGAACAAGCAAATGAACAAGATCCTCGGCAAACAATAAAACCTCAGACCAGTCCGCGATGTAGTCTCGCCGACTGTACTGCCCACCCGTTCAGGTTACCGCAGATGGATATGAAGATACAGAAGGCAAGAAGACTTAGAGAATTTGCATGGAAGAGCTTGTGTGGAACTCGTTTGTAAGGAAACCTCAACTGACACTCGATACGTTCCTTTCAATTTTGATGCTAAGTTTTGATTTTGTATATACAGAATTTTAAAGATTGAATCTTTAACCACTGTTAAATATTACAAATTTACATAAAATACTATTTACAGAGGAGCCTCACTGTAATGTACTTTCGGTGCGATATTCCAACCAGACCAGTGATAAACGCAGAAATACATTATATCAAATATCCTATTATCAATGCAAATGTTCCACTTTTTTACTCACTATGAATACAGGGCTATGTTCGGAGTCGCCACGAATAATTTCTCAAAAACTGGATAATACCTAAATGGTGGAGACCACAAACATGGAGAAATTTTCAAGAATAACAATTAGACATACTCTACCTTTCAATTTCACTCTTCTCGCGGCGACTTTATCAGATTATTCCGACGTTTCGTACAGGACGTGCTGTTCATGGTCACGGAGACGTCTGCCACCAGCTGAGCAAGCGTATTGACCCAGTACGCTTGCTCTGCTCGGTCAGTACGTACCGACATGCAGTACATACAGACTGACGTACAGTACTGGGTCAGTACGTTTGCTCAGCTCGTGGCGAGCAGACGTCTCGGTGACCATGAAGAGGACGGTCCGTTCAAAATTTCGGAACAATCCGATAAAATCGCCGCGAGAAGAGCTGGAAATTTTCTAAATTTTAATTAGACAACTGTTCCAAGTCGCATAACTTTATCCAATTTCTCAAGGTAACTCAATAGAAAATGGTGGTACAAACGTCAAAGTGACAGTTTAGGCAATTATTGGCGGCACTGCGGAATTGTGTTTTTGGTTTCAAATTGTAGTATAACTCCAATGGAGCCGTCCAAACCTGAAGTGAATAAAATACATGAATTCTTCATGGATCGATCAGAATGCACATCAAATTGAAGAGTGTGACAATTGAATTTTACGTTTGGATCCCTGGTGTGAAAGTGGTTCCACCTCAACCGATATCGTTTGGTCAACCTTTATAATTTTTTACTGATATTATACCGGTACACAAAAAACGCTCATTTAGCTCATTAGTCCCTACCGTACTCATTTAGTTTGAATGAGTATATTGTCTCACAAAGTTACACCACTTGAAATAATAATGAAATTCGGTACCGTAAACAATTATGTACCAACGTAGGAATAATGTGACAGAATACCTTTTTATTTTCGGTACCGCAACCATAATATTTCAATACCGAAATTATTACGGTACCAAAATATTCTGATATCAAAATAATAGCAGTACCTTTGTATTTCCGTATTGAATTTTTTTCGGTATCAGTATATTTTGATATCTTGATTTAAAGGTTATTGTCTATACCTTTATTTTTCGTTAACTGTATTTAAAGGTCATTGAGACGGTTTGGACCACTTATCGACTTGGTTGTTTCCGGTGCAACCCTTATCTAGGTATAAAAAAAATTGGGAAATTTTGCATGTGCTCATTATCACATCCCAAAGGTATGTAGTAAGATATTGCCAAGTTATGGCAATAAACTCGCCTTTTTGTACCATGTATAGTTATAATATATAATTAGTGTAATGGTGTGCAAAAAAAGATTAATAGGTATATATAACTCAATAATTTTAAAGAACATTCCCAAATTTAGTTTTTCTTTCTTGCTTTTGATCCTTGCACCTTTTGATTTTCTTTCATTGTTCACTTTTTTGTTAGTCCTACTTGCCCAAAGGAACTAAAGTATTAGGATTACAAATAACGACTAGGTAGTTCATTATAGTTCCATTGTGGGAACTAGTTCCTTATAGTTTGTGTAGTTCCTGAACTACACAACACCCATGTTGATGTATGTGGATGACAAACACGTGATCCGCAAGCTCAGTCATTCAGGTGTCAGAAAATACATCTCAACGTAGAGTGGAACTTTTATGAACTACTTTGCTTACTTGATTCTTACATTATGTCCAAATCCGCCGTGTAAAAAGCCGCAATATAGCAGTGTTTACTGTACATAGTTGATCATTGTCCTCGTTGAAAGTGTGCACAAGTGTATTCTTAAATAAGTGTTTAAAATTTGTTTATTTAATTGTGGCAACCTTCATGTAGGTATATTGTTAGATTATCATGTTAACTGTTTGCTAGAAATATCTAAGCTAAGCAATACATACTCTACTATATTTTTTTTAAATTAGATACATTGAGTGGAGTCATTTATTTTGATTGATAATAAATACCCAGGGCATGTATGAATTTGTTATATTGCATGAGTGTAAAATTATACCTATATTAACCATTTTTTTTTAAGATCAACATTTTGAAAACTCGTATACGAACCGTACTCGTATACGAGTACGTTTGCTAAGCTCGTAGCTAGCGGACGTCTCCGTGACCATAAACAGGCTCTGTTCGAAGCGTCGGACAATCCGATAAAGTCGCCGCGAGAATAGCCGGAAGTTTTAGAAATGTTGTTCAGCGACCACAGTAATTTAAAAAGTATTTTTGTAAGATCGTTGGCGTGGGATGCTGTGCCCAATATTTCAAACTTACAGATATAGTTCAGGATTTCTCGTCCGTCGATGATTAGATGAGAAATGCAGAAGACCATTTGTGTGGGCGGCTTGACATATATCCAACAATGGAGAGACAGAGCTGATGATGATTAAATTGATTAAACATTCAACTAAGGCAAATGAAAAACAGGCCAACAAGTAGGTATGCGCATATTGTTGTGGTTTATTAAAATGGTTTGTTTATTTACGAGTATGTACTTATTCCGTGGTATAACATGTATCATCATCAGCGTGTACGTATCCACTGCTGGACATACGCCTCTTCAATCCTCCCTGCACTGGGCGAAACAAATGCATGTTTTCCAGCGACATGCCGGATAATACTTTTACTTTATGATGAATTATGGTCAACAAGCGCTTGTTGAGTTCCGTCGATGCTGCAAGCAAGAGAGTCAAACGCTGACACGCGACCGACTATAAAATTAAAAAATATCCCTCGCATCCCGTCCACCCACTGGTCTACCCACCAGTGGGTGGAGGGGTAATTCTACTTACCCGTACACCCACCATTTATATATTTATTAAACTCTTTCTCATAAGTTTGTCTAAAAAATGCTCCATGCTTATGTCATTCAATAATTGCATTTGTGCATGTAGTATCTGATTATCTCTAAATACTTAATTTGTGTTCCGTCTATCAGCTAATGTAGCATTTGATATAAAAAATAATTTAGTCAGTAATTTAGCTTCCGTGACCTAATTTTTATTTATGTTTTTATTTAGCCTAGAGTACCAACTTTCAGAGATATTGTTCGTTCGATGATGTCTGCTATGCACACACCATCTATAAACTTTTCCCTTAACCCTTTTCCCGCCGCAGCTCCAACAACAGCAAGTGCACCGTGCTCCTGCAGTAGCTTGCTATAGTAGTGAATTTCGGCTGCAGCCTCTTCATGAGTATATGAGCGTGGCGTGGAAGAGGTTAAATAAAAATTTCCAAAGTAATGAACAAAAGTTAAAGTTTTTTAACCTTAGCATAATACAGCCTTAATACAAAATATTTCTCAATATATTGCGTGAATGACAAAGGATATATGTCATTATCATAATTTATGTAGGTAACATGTTATGTGCCACTGTCGTATTGCGCAAATAGATATTTCTTTAGAGAATTGTATTTATATTGAATTATAATTAAATAAATATGGAAACGGTGGGTGCACGGGTCACGAGCGTTTCCCCCTCCACCCACTGGTGGGTAGACCAGTGGTGGACGGGTCGCGGGGGAAAAAAATTCATATTCTGGGATTATAAAAATATTGTAATAAAAATTACTATTTTTTTTAAATAAACATTTGTCTTTTATTAACAAAAATAAATGCAGGATGCATTTATTTCTACACCTTGACACCTTAGCCTGATTGTTAACAGGTCCTAATTAACGAGGCCCTACTTAAGAAAGTGAGGCAGTTTTGCCTGTTTTTATTTTTATTTTTTGCAAGCCTTTTACAGCTTTTACATGTACATAGGTTTGCACTTAAGAAACTAAGTAAGCAGTAACAAAGTAGTTGTCTGTCGTCCGTCATCCATAACATCATAGTTAACTTATATGTTACTCAAAATACACTTATTTTACAGTGATGCGGTTTTCAAAATATTACCTATTCAGTTTCGTCCTGAATGTGAAATTGTCAAATGTCATCACGATAGTGCAACAAAAACTGGTTGAGAGTAACCTTCATGCACAGACATTGACGCTTGCCTTTAAACACGCATTATCACAGTTAGTGAATTAGTTATTGTGAGTAAATAAGTATTAACCTATTGGCTGGGGCAAAAAGCATCATCTGATTATCTTTCGCTATAACTTTTGTTTAAAGTGAAAACTCATTTGTGTTTATTCGCACTTATAAATGTTTCTTCTATTAATTGTGGAAAATTATGTCCGAGAAATGGATGCCGCCGGCGTTGATGCAAATTTGGACTCTTTTGCATAACTGTGAGCAGCCTTTGTGGTGTCTTGACATATTTTCGCCGAAATACACATTACGTTAACACAACTGACGAAATATCGCTCACATAGTCGAAAATTATTGCGCATTCTTGAGGCGTATAGCAATTCATTGTTATTCACTATACATTTTGCACGGATCTACTTCACTAATTTCAAAAGGAAACTGGCATACGAATCCATTTGCAAAAATAGCAGCACTTTCTAATAGGGTGATACTTATTGGCCCATCCTGTATAACCAATGATAGTTATGTACTGGTCCTTATTTTTTATTATATTTAACCAGGCGACTAACCTATATTTAACAAATTTCGAAATTACTTTGTTGCTTCAATGTGTGTTTAGACTCGGGCGGGTTTAACCCTACCACATGTAAAGAGAGGGAAGGGACCTACAGTTTAAAGTGGAATCCGAACCACGACCAGTGTCAAGTCAACGGTCAAGCTGTCACCCACGAATACCTGACTGCGCTCGGCAGTGCTTAACTCGGTATTCGAATACCGAATATAGCAACCACTGAGCCAACTACGCTGATAAAATGATTGTATTTGGGTCTAATGTGTGTGTGTGTGTGTGTACGTGTGTGCATATGTTTGTGCCCCTGTAACTCGAGAGGGCTACGCCAATGAATGATTTTGGTATGGATTTACGTGTCTGAGTTGGGAAGGAGACCGATATGTTATGTTTTATAAAAAACAAAAAGCAGACTCTAGATGCCATATTGTTTTACTCAAAAGATTAAGATTTTATAATAATATGTTATTTTAATTGTTTTATATCTTTTATTGCGCTGAAAATTCCAAAATATTTATTGATATGATTTATAATTAGATACAATACGGAATATAATAATTATTATTAAATTGAATTTAGTATTCTTATGTAACTACATAGTTACTAGCAATATATACCTAATTATCAATGCTTAAGTACTTACACTGAAATTTGAACCTGCACGCAGGGTGCATGAGATAACTTGACTCAAATTACTGACCAGAATACAGGCAGTGGCCTTGTCTGGCAGTGTCCAGAACATTAAATCTTGATAAATTAAATTATGTAGGTACCTACTCTTTAATCAATAGCTACTAAGAACAACCTTGTAAACCTCTTATTTCATAATGCTACAATATTGTGTCATTAGGTACTGCACTTTGGAATAAATGATTTGAAATTTTAAATTAAGTACACTGCACTCAGATTTCTCATATTTTTTAGTAATTTATATGTCTACTTAATCTATGTTTACAAATTTGCACTGCCTACAAATGTGCATCTTATCATTAGATCCGATTAGATCTCTCTTAATTCATTTTCTCATCAATCACAGACAGCACACTGTAGATCTCAGGAGAGATGTAATAATTCATAACAAGTGAGAATTTGTTTTCCTATAACCTATGCTCAACATGTTGCCAATTAATTGGAGCAGGCCAGTCTCTACAGACAGCACCAGTTCACGAGCATCACACCAGGGCCAGCTATCGCCTTCCGCAACCAAAACTGAGACTGGTGGGGGCAATTTACTTCAGAATTCAACCAACTTTGGGTCATAACTAATTCATGATAAGCCATAGATCAATAAGGATGGATTAGTCATTGCCGTCCTCGGCAAAGAGTACAGCGGTCGCCACGAAATGGGCACAAGGGCGGGGGACATTGCGTATGCGTGCACCAGTTAATGTGTGACGCAGTCATATTTCCGTCCTCTGGGTCACCTACGTGGTTACCCCGCTAGCTTATGTGTGAGTTATTCATCCTTATTGTCCATGGATAAGCCATGCAGCAATAAAAACTATGTTAAAACGTAGATAAAGAGTTGTTTTGTAAGTTACTCCTAAGATAAATTGAAAATAAATATATTTTTCATGTAAAATTGTGGTCTGAAAAATGTGACTGGTGGGACACAAAAAGGAACAGCCTTCTACCTTTGTTCATTCATTGGTAAATTTCAGTTCACCTGTTCACTGTTCCCACGCCAAAGCGGCTGAAAGAAACTTTTGCCATCCGTCCATACCACCCCTCACAAGACAAACATGTTTATCTGTCTGTTCGCCGCAAACTCACCTCTAGACGACGGTGGCCGTTAACCCCCAAACCAACCTGGAACAATTGTATGCCCGAAATGCGGTTCCACCAAACTCAGGTTCCACAGATACTTCGAAGTCTACATGTGAACAAAGCTAGTGGTCCGGACGGAATTCCTGCAATAGTCCTCAAGTACTGTGCTCCGGATTTGTCTCCCGTGCTCACACAATTGTTCCGTCTTTCTAACTCCGCAGGCATAGTAACTTTTACTTGTAAGCAAGCCATTGTGCAACCAATACCCACAAAGGGTAGCCTTGCGTACCCATCGAACACAAGCCAATCTCAAAGTCTGGAGCGCTCAGAATTGATGCAGTTTCTAAGAATCGAACCGAGAATAGATTTTTTGTATTTCGATTAATTGATCTTTTGATTAATCAATTTTTTATCGGGAACCCTATCGCAGCATACCCGTCATGGTGGATGGCTTTGCCTCAGAAGCTAAAACTGTGAACACAGGCGTTCTGTCCTGTCAGCTACACTCTTCCTCCTGCACATCAGGATGGAGGAAGACATAATAGGATTAGATCACAACAATACTGTAACCCACATTTACACATCCGGAGGTATGTCTGTGGATGCGGAGAGAGAGATACTTGTGTCAAAGATGGATTCATCGTTACAAAGAGTTCAGCGACTGGGGCAAAACCAACCTCTTCAGCTTCAATGCCTTGAAGACACAAGCGTGCCTGTTCTCCGCCAAAAACGCGGAATTCAGACGCACGCCCACTTTCCTTGGTCAGCAGGTAGAGCTCGCGAATAGCCTAGGACTACTCGGAGTGATCCTTTCCCTTGCCTTAACTTTGGTTCACATATCGCTGATAAAGTCAAAATATCAGGTAAAAAGTTGCGAGTCCTCAACAAGGCTGAGCGGTACTTCACTGCGCCAACCAACGATTTCAACTTTATAAGGCCCATGTGAGGTCATGGAGTACTGCAGTCACCGTAGGACGGCTCAGCATAATGCCACCTTTCGGCGTTAGACGCAATAGAGTGGCGAGCTAAGCGGGTAGTAGGAGATACCGAACTAACTAGCAAGCTACAAACACTTCGCCATCGGAGAAAGGTAGCTTCCCTTTGTGTCTTCTACAAGCTGTTCCATGGAGATTGTGCGAGCTCGCTTCATACCTTAATTCCCGCTTCTCCTTTCTACCATTGATCCACCAGTCAGAGGGAGACAACTCCATCCATTTGTCGTCGACGTGCCAAGCGGTTCGAGAACTCATTCCTACTACGTACGTCCCAAATGTGGAATCGACTCCCTGCGAAGATCCTCCAGTTCCCGTAACGTTGGGACCTTCAAGAGTAGGGTCAACGAGCACTTGTTGAGTCGGCGGGGTGCTCCATCACACGCTGTCTTAGACTCCATCGGTGCTGCAAGCACGACTGGAGTCAAACGCTGACCGACTATAAAATGAAAATACTAACAAACAATTTTACTTACCCCCCTAGTAAGTTTTGCATACCATGTCTTAAAATGGCAAAATTTGTGCATTATTTTGTGTTTTTAAGAAAATTTCTTTTGGGATTAATTGCATTTTGGACTTTTAGCTACATGTCAGTGTTTAATTTTGGAATTGTTGGAGAAACCACCGAACTGCTTCGGTAATAAATACACCGGTAAGCTGTGAATTTTTTTTTAATTCTTGAAGAAAGTTTACATTTCCGAAGCTTTTCCCTTTCAGCGTGGAATGGCCCTTTTGAAACCTTTAATTCTTTTCAAGTTATTATTGTTTCCGTAAAACTTATTTCTGAAGTTGTACGGGGTTTTAACCCAAGTAAATGTTTGCACCTATTTACAAATGCCATAAAACATTTGATTAGTTTAATGTGGGGACGATAGTGAATTTGTTGCAGAAAAAAACTATATGCTTCCCGCTCATTCCTTTTACTCCCCTAGTTCAGTTTAGTCACCTTGCTAGGAGCCTGGAATTTTACTTCTTATAAATGTATACACATTGTAATAAAATACTTTAACCTGGTTATTCTAATTCACAGAATTTTCTGTCTCGAGTCTGTTCTCAGAATGGAGACGAAGATGCCTTTTCAGTGCATGTTTACTAGAAAGAGTCCGCCCACAAAATTTACACGCCACAAAAGTGACATAGTGCGTTTCCCGGTGGTGCCTTAGCGCTAAAGCTGTGACAAAGCGTTTTGAGCAAACATTGCATTTGAAATCACGCTCACCGCTGTGCGTGTGAGCTATGTGTACTCGCATGGAATATTTTGTACTGAAACTTTTGTTGCAGTCTTTGTGAATACAATGAAAAGGTTTAGCCCTCTCTTCGTCGGTGTGACTCAGCCAATGAACTCTCAAGTAAGCAGCACGAGTAAAAGACTTTGGACAATCCTCACATTTATAATCACGTTGACCCGTGTGCGTCTTTGCATGAACAACTAACGAAGATTTTGCTGTAAAAGTTTTTCCACAGTCGGGACAGATGTGAGAGTATCTGTCCTTAGAGTGTGCCACCCTTATGTGCTCTTTGAGTTTCTGACGTTTCTTGTAGCTCTTATTGCACAATGTGCAAACGTGTGGTCTCACCGATGAGTGGCCCTGAATGTGCTGTCGCAGAAGAGCCGACGAATGGAATGATTTGCCACATTTTGTGCAGAGATGATCGCGAGAATCCATGTGAGTCGCTAAGTGATCTCGCAGGCTAGAAAAACGAGAGTATGATCGCAGGCATAGAGTGCAATTGAAAAGTTGCTTCTCTTTAACTGTTCTTAATTTCTTCTTTGGTGCAATTCTTTCAACATCTTCGGTATTTTGAGCATATCTTTCTTGATCGTCTTCCGAGTCAAGGTTAAGCTCATCGATAGATTCCGAGTAAAAATTTGGAAAAGACAAGTCATAGCCGTGATCTAACTGAATAATCTCGAGGTCTGTGAGATTGTCGAAGTTAATGGGGAGCTCCTGCGGTGGAGGGAGGGAGGCGAGAGTGGCGCTGGCATCTGCACACATCAACTTGAACTGGTATGCAATCATAAGCTTAGTGACACAGCTTTGGCATACCGTGTCGGGATACTCTTCTTTTTCCTCGTTCTGTAAACAAATACAGGTTATCAAGATGGTTAACAATTGGCAACGTTAGATGGCGATCAGTAATTTAGAGCCGTCCCGCCATCAAACGCGACACTCCTAATGATTGCGAATAGCCTAGAAAAAAAAAAGAAACAGATGTTTTCACTTCCCTTCAACTATTCGCTTTAATTTGTATGACTGAGACTGACTGACCGGATAGACAGACAGTAAAGCTGGTCAGACAGTAAAGTAAGTCTGGACAAAGCTTTTGGTGCAGTTCGAACAGTCCGGTTAGTCCAATGGACTTCTGTGCACAGAAATTATCAATTTACAAAGGTTAAATACCTTTTGCCTTATCTCCGGCTATTATAAACACTCAAGGGAGTATCCATGTCTGACCATTGGGGTAACAGTTGGAAGTATAATCTCCAAAAAGCATTTATTCTACAAAAAAGGGCAATAAGAATCATAATGCGTATTCCACAACAAGAGTCTTGTAAAACATATTTCACTAAATTAAA
>WYDE02119818.1:0-17360 GCA_009867175.2 Adela reaumurella
TGGTGCATTTGGTGATGTAGCCATCCGTGTCAGTGTAAAAAAAAACAAATTTGAGAAATTGAGAAGTGGAGAGCGTTATGGTCTGAAAGAAGATATATTGACAAGGATTGTGAAAGGAATGCTTCGGTGGTTCGTAACTTGGAAAAATTGATAAAAGACCACTAACGAAATACATTTTTTGAGCGATTGTGAGTGCAAGAGTCGGGAAGGGTCGCCCTAGACGCACGTACGTAGAACTGATCGAGCAGGTTCTCAAAAAGGGGCAAGTGCGCAGTACCCGTAACCGACGAGCGTGTAATACATGCTCGCATAATATTCTTCATACTATGAAGAATATTATGAGAGTACAAGACGCGGCAGAGGTGTGTCAGGATCGTGGCATGTGGAGATCCGTTGCCTCTGCCTACCCCACTGGGAAGCAGGCGTGACGCTATGTAGCATATCTATGTATGTATGTAGAATACCAATATATGCCGGACATAGTCTACAAGGTAGAGATATACGCCATTTTTGTCTTAACAGGCTTCGCGATAGGTGTTGATAAATTTTCAGTGACGCTTTTTAGCAGTTTTTTTTTAAGTTTCCATAAAAAAAAAACAGTTCTTGTAGGAAGTTGAAAATTTGTGTGTGGTAAACGATTGACATATAGAATGAACCTACAAACGTTCAGTCCGATCGGCTTAACTTTTTATTTAAAATTTTAAGACAATTTCCTTGCCAGTTCTTCTTGGAAGTTGAAAAGTGGTGTGTGGTGTGGCGAGCTACTGAAGTTTTTTTTTCGAGAGCGCAACATATGGCGCCGAGCCACCCAGAAGGTGACTAACGACGCCCATGGACATTCGGTTCTAGCGGGGGTTCCGAATGCCATGCCGGCCTGACTGGTGCCTATTCACGCCCCTCTTGAAGGACTCGAGTCTATACATAGAGGAAAATATGTGGGCAGGGAGAGCGTTCCAGAGTTTACCGGTTCTGTAGATGAAAGATCTGCAGGAACGTATACTTGAAGAATGAAATTACAACATTTAAGATCGATCAGCTGGACCGTTTAAAAAAATTCTTGCCAGTTCTTCTAGGAAATTCAAAAGTGATGTGTGGCGAACTATTGACAAAATTCAAAATTTCAGCCCAATCGGATGAAATCTTTAGGAAGAATTTCTGACCCTAGTCGAGTAAGAATTTGTTCATGCCACCTAGTGCGTGGCATTTAGGTAATTCAATTAGGCTACTATATTGAAACGTGAAGATATAATATAATTGTATTTGATCGTGAAATTTAAAATTACTCCAAAGGTAAAATTTGTTAATTTCATATATTTTTTACTTTATCAAACCAATTCGCAATGATGATTCGTTGTATGAACAATTTGTAATTTTTCGCTTATGATGTCGCCTTAAGGCGTGCAGGTTTGAAAAGGTAGCCCTTTGAATACCTAGAAGTCTTTTGTAGGGCCAAGTCTCGTCTAGTTATTTTGGGGTACCTCTTCAAACAGATAAATGCGGCTTTCCTACGCGTATTAATAGATTAACAAAACTCGATCCCATCCCATCACTAGTATCGAGAGAGGCCTGTATTCTGGCCTACTTACTTATTTATGTGCTTTTCATATAAAGTTTTCATTCACCGGACGGTTCAACATTTTTACAACTTCATCCGTAGTCTTTAGCCAGAAGTTCTTTACCTTTACAATATACTTTTACTACAAGTGCCTCGTAAAAACTCAAGCAACTCAGAGGCGTGTCCAGGAATTCGTTTAATTTGGTGTCAAAAATATAGTATCACTCTAATCAATAATTAATATGTTCACGATGACCACGTTCATGTCTAGTTTTCATATGTTTCTTTTAATTATTGCTTTAAAAAAAAACTATGTACTCACGTAACATTTGAGGCATGAACCTCGGTGCATGAAGGTCACACTTGGCGAGTTATTGTTGTGCTATCGTGATGAAATAACCGCGCAAAATTTGTTAATACATACATATGTACCATCACGCCATTTACACGGAGTGCTAGGCCCACGACTACCCATCCGGGGAAACGGCGTGCAATTGCAATTGAGCAATTGAGTGCCATGTGACACGTTCCTGGCATACTCCTTTGCTTCGTCCACTGTAATACATTCTTCCCTACATGATCTTCAGCTGCGAATTTGCAGGGCGGCCCTTTTCGACCCTGCATTTTACATTCGCTTCACATATTTGTTTGTACTTTCCAGGTACAAAAACTCATTCACTTGTTCCAGCTTTTCGTCTCATATTCTTACGGTCAAACCCCATACTTTCATCTTTGCACACATTTGTGAAAATATATTAAATAAAAAATGTATTTGTGAATTAGCACTAGGTTTCTTAGCAAAATTGCTTCTATTTAATATCGATTTCAGTTCGAATAGAATAACAGGAAATTCAAATTCCCTTATCTCTATCTATTAATAAAACGTAAAACCAAAAAACACAGTTTTTTAGAATTTATGTTTGTCTGTTTGAACGCGCAACACGTAAGATTTTGACTAAGACTTAAGATGAGACTACGAGACGAGTAATGACATAGAATATCACGGAATAATATACTAAACAAAAATAATTGAAATCCACGGAGATGAAGGCGCGGGAAACAGCCAGGAAATATACAATAAATAAGCATATAATTAACAAAAGAAGTGTTGCAGTCTTTCGACTGAGACTATTTTTTTTTCTATGATACGTATATTTATCCCACCTTTGGAAGTAGTTCGAAAAACAGGGCTGAGAGCGGCCCCACCTTGATACGCCTATGCACGGCCATAACCAAGCTACCTGCCTCAATTTTTGAGGAGTTTTGGAGCAATTTTGGAGCGTTTGTTTTATTTCGTGTACGTGTGTTGCCTGTACTGAAATGTACGAAGTTACTTAAATGGCTACACAGAGTGAGGAATAAAAAGTTTTATTTTTCTGTTTCATAATATGAGGTTATAAAACGTACGGGCGTATAAACGCTAACTTTTTGATATAAAATTTTAAATATTATATCCGAATACGTACAGACGTATATACCTATATAAGTAGGTATTATACATATCCTCTGTTATATATTTTATGATTTCGTGTTTATTACTAGCTGTGCTCGCGGCTCCACACACATGTTCCACAGACAAACGGGAACACCGGTGCATGAAGGTCGAACTAGAACGGTTTTTGTTGTGTTATCGTCATGAAATGTAATTAATAAATAAGCTTTTTTTGTTACGTCTTAATATTACCAAGTAATAATTACTAATTGAGTACAAAGACGTGTATATAGTCTTACAATTGATGTGCGCTGTTGTTGTTGTTTTTGTTGTTGTTAACGTTGGCGTTGTTGTCTGTGCAGTGGCTTCCCGCGGTCCGATTTCAATCAAATATTCCACACAACGTCTTCGGTGTCTCTGAGAAAGAATCCGGGACCTTAAATTACGCTGGTGGTTGCCACGGGGCCAAACTAATTAAAATACTCGTATTTCCGGGAATTTAAAGCACCTAGCTACATGTCGTAAACGGCGTACGATAGAGAGTATATCCATACATTACGTATAATAATTTTAATGCCGTACGGAATCGGCGTAATCGGCAATTACACCGTAACATTGACCTCCACAAATTTTAATATTTATTTGCATGTAAGTAAGACAAGAAAAACATGCAAAACGGCAATCTGTACACGACGAGCCGGAGCAAAACGTAAATTTGAATGCCGTACGGCGTCGGCGTAACCATCAATAACTCCCTAAAAATAAGTACAGGACCTAGAGACACGGCGAAAACGGCAATCGGTAGAGGGCAAACCGTTGCATGTCGAAAATAAATTTGATTGATGGTCTTGAAGAACGGATCATTCTTGACACACAACTTCTGAGAACGCATCGTTTTTCGAAATCGTTTCTGTGTCGTACGGCGAAAATATGGAAAGGTCTTCCGGTGAGTGTGTTCCCTACCACCTACAACCTGGAGATCTTCAAAATGCGTGTTAATAAATTGGACAACGACCCGTTCGTCTGCCTTATAGCTGGCATGGCGCCTCGCTGAGCGTAGTTTCGTGTGGAGTGGTGTCATTGGCTGTGTCCGATCTTCTTTTAAAGTTTTGGGCACAGCCACCCATGCTAGTTGTATATAAAAAAAACAAAAAAAAAAAAACTGCGCTTCGAGTTGTCAAAAAAGTTAGGTCAAAACTAACTAAAATGGTCACCGAAAGATCGAACGAAACTTAAAGGACAGTGGTCGGCGGATGAGAGGATGAAGTTTCCAGGTGAATTTAACACTGGGATCGGTGATTTTACTTAGCTTATTTGACAGCTAAAAATTGCACCGTTAAAATAATTAGATTATATGTAAAATATGATGCAGGAGGATGCATAAAGGAGGTGCAACGTGAGAGAACGGGTAAAAGGTATGAAACCCCCCATGGTTTAATTTAAGTCTTGGTCAATAAAGTCGAAATATTATCGCAAACGCGATTTACTGTAGTTTAGTATGGAAAAATAATATCTAATTAACCTTTTTTTTATTTTCTAGATCTGCCAGTGGCTTTTCCAGCGATAATGAGATGGTTTCCGGTTTTACGCTGTTACGGTAGATGCCCCATTAAGCATCATTCCCCGTTACAATACACCACATAGGCAGAGTGCTGTCTAGTCCCAGGTGTCCAGGTCCAGGATGTTCAAGCGCTTGAGACGAGAAACTGTGTTATTAGTATTTATGAGGCACTTTGCTAGGTTGAACACATGATTCAAGTCTGAATTTGTGTTTTATGCACTGGTTTTCCACCATTACCTTCACGGATGTCGCTTCCGAATATTAGTGTATTTCTGTAAACCATGGTGATCTTGCTCAATTTCTCAGCACGACATTCTGAAATCTCTGAGATTTGAGTTACTTGCACTTTCCAAAATTCTGTTCCATTTCTTTTTACAGCCATTTTAATCGCCCCACTGCTGGGTACAGGCCTCTCCCATTTACATTATATAAGAGGAATTTAGTTATATACTTCCACGGTGACCAAACGTCTTGGAAGTGGGTTTCCTAGTGGTGTTTTCCTTCACCGGAGTGTCTGCGGCCATTTAGCAAATTCTAAAGTTATAAATATTGTGCTCCCAGCGAACCTGCACCTCCCGCTTGAGAAGTTTGCGCTTGCCCGCTCGGCCAATCTGACACTTCATAGATTATTCCATAGCTTAGTCTTAATAGTTTTTAAGTTTAGTGTTGTGTATGTTATGTACGATCTTAAAGGCGACAACATACGGTTGAAAATCAAAACTACTTCGAACACTGAGTGAGCATTAAAAACTATCGGATGAATACAGCGACAATTTGAAGAAACACATCACGGTCCGGGTAGCGAAGTTGGTATCGCAGCGGCAGCTAAAGCCAAAGGTCCCGGGTTCGAGTACAGGCTCGGACGTGTTTACTTTTTTATGAGAGTGCAAGAAGCGGCATAAGTGTGTCAGGATCAAGGAAAAGGATAAGGGTAGGGGTAGGAGTAGGTGTTGGCGTAGAGTCAGGGACAGGGGTAGGGATAGGCGTTGTGAACTGCACATTATTTAGATTATTCTGGTTAAATCATGCGCTTTGCAGACGAAGTTGCGGGTTTAA
Organism: Adela reaumurella; assembly: GCA_009867175.2. Lineage (NCBI taxonomy): Eukaryota > Metazoa > Arthropoda > Insecta > Lepidoptera > Adelidae > Adela > Adela reaumurella. The sequence goes on from WYDE02119818.1 coordinate 5,605, forward strand.
GCTTATATTTCTATAAAATGAAACTAAGATGAAAGAAAATATAATAAGGAAATTTGCTGACATGGCACCGTAATTCATCAGGGTCAATCGAACAGGTGTTATAGGTCTACACTGTGAGCGGTGTAGCCATCCGTGTCTACACCGCGCACGGCGGTCAAATACAAAATAAAGGTGAAGTCGTTTCTCTTCATGCAGTAATACCGATTCCCCGATTCAGACTAGGCCAGTGCCGTAAGATAGAATCAATTTGTTTAATAATATTTTTTTGTACTTTGTGTTGCTTGGAACATAATAAATTTTAATATACTTACTGAACATAAAATAAGCACTTATTATAAACAACATTGGCATGCAGTTAATTGTCTCTACATACGTATACACTTATTATTATGTACTCATAACATTTTCAGCATATTGTCACCAGTGTTACACTCTAGAACTAGTACCTTCAGTCCAACCATAACCTTTTACAAATACCATCAGTCCAACCTTTTACATAGGAACATGGGACCTACAGTATATTTTTTTCCAAGACGGACTAAAGTGACGTTTGCAGTGTTGCCACTTTCACACAAATTTCGAGTAGTTATGTAGGTGTTGTTGAAAATATTATGGATTATTCCATTCATTCGATTAATAGATAATATTTTTCATCATAAAAATGCATCATATCGATCATTCAATCGATAATATTTTTATCTACTGCATCACTATTCTTTAAAGGTGGCAACGCTGTAATGTCAGTGAAACATCATTTTAGATTATCTCGGAAAAAAACAGACTTTAGTTGGCTATTAAAATAATAAATAACTGAAATTATTGATTGTGCCACGTGGAGATCTGTTGTCTCTGCCTACCCCACTGGGAAAAAGGGGTCACACCATGTATGTATGTATGTATGTATGTACTGAATTATTTACTATCCCTCAGCATTGTTAATAATGTGGCCTTCCATACAAGAAAAGAACTGTTAAAATCATCGACCACTTTTTATATTTTTGGCTATTTTTCTAGATTTTATGGCGGCAACCCAGTAATCGTTTAGTGGTGATAGAAAAAGCCTGTACGGTTTTCTTGGAAGTGATGTCTGTAATATCTATTTGAAGCGTGAATTCAATGGATTTTACAGAACAGTATAAAGAGGCGGACGGCAATGTAGTCTCGCTCCCCTTTTCGTATCATTCTGAACGCAGGATAACATGAATAAACACGTAATATATAGTCCAAATCCATCACAATATACAAGGAAACCGAAGAATATTCTGTCACTGTCATTAAAATAAAATTTTCTTGTGTTTGAACTTGACCAATGATAGTTATTAAAGGTTTTTGTGCAACGGAAAATACTATAGTTCAAATTGGGTCGATGCATGCTTCACAGAGACCGCTCGATTTGGGCCTATGAACGGGCGAAGGGTTGTTTATTCTCTGACTGATGCCCGGGTGACAATATGACTAAATATAATATACCAAATGTAAACAGACATATACACATAAAGAATGTTCGCCAAGAGTTGATAAATATTATGAAAACGCCTCGGAATAGTGACTGTCACTTCATTATCGCCATCTGTATTAAGGGCGTCGCTTATCGCCGCGCGCACTGGGTTTTGTGGTACGAGGCACGCAGCTCTTGACAAGCGCATGGCCGAAGGCGAGCGGACTCGGTGCCAGCGGTCATGGTGCCATTCCGTTGTGGCATGCGTTTCAAGAGTGCCGTTCGGGTGTTCGCGTGTTGTTTATTGTTTTATACTATATTGTTTATACTTTATTGTTTTATATAATGATTTTATCATTGTATTGTTACTGTTAAACTGTTTTGTTGCTTGTTACAGTATTATTTTGAGGGAATATTATTCCATTTTTTTTTTTATTGAAACTGACATGGAAGGGTACATCACCTAACACCAAACACCTTGGTGAATTATGTAGTTATCAGCGCTTCCCTCAATTTCAGCCGGTTACACTGAACTGGACGGAAAACACGAACTATGTTTCATAGCCGCTTCGACCCACCTTCATTCAGTGCGGTGGTACCAACCCGGGCGGGTTTAACCCTACCACCATGTAAGGAGAGGGGAAGGGTCCTACAGTTTAACGTGGAATCCTAACCACGACCTTGGTCAACGGTCTAGCGGTCACCCATCCAAGTCCTGACACTTGAGATTGGGATTGAGATAGCGGTACGAGTGGCAGAAATGAGAACATTTAAAAAAACAAACAGAAATAACTAACAATGAAAAATACATAAATATGCGGAAATAACCACATATACATATTTATGTATACAGAAAAGTTCAAACTTTTCCAGGGAACTTTCTTGCCAGTTCTTCTAGGAAGTTGATAATTAGTGTGTGGCGAGCTATTGGCATACATATATTCGTAAAATCTAGCTAAGACATTTCAGCCTGATGGACTTAGGAGTAGTTGTGTGGACAGACAAACAGACACAGAGACAAACACCAAAAGTGTTTTTACCCTAGTGCAGTAAGTGGCTTCGCTTCGTTCAGCCAAAAACATGGCCAGGTTAGGTGTGGAAATGCAAGCAGGTTTCGTATTCATGATATTTTCCTTCACCTGATCAAGTTTTACGTCTCTGCGAATATGTGTATTGAAAAGAATGCCGAAAAAATCCATGCTAAGATCCATTTTGCACCACTCTCCTTTTTTTGTAGTTCCTCAGTATTCTCCGATATTGATAATTCGGAGTTCTTTGTCAGTTCAATTTGCTTGTTCTCCATTCTTTCGCTGAGTGAGTGCTGCCAAAGAATGGGGAACGCTTGTTTTTAGAACATTGTTACCTTAGACGCTATCACTTAAGTACAAAAATCTATATTTCAAACTAATTCTATGCACAAGGATTGTAAATGCATAAATATATCATGGTCTTTTATTTATTTTGCTATTGAGATTCAGTGAGGTGTAACGCAGCGAGCGTACTCGGAACACTTCATGACGGGGCTCCAGTGGACCTGCATAATATTTTCTTTTTATAGGTTATTTAGTTTAGTAGGTTTATTTTTAGTTTTTAATATTTTTATTTATAAGTTAGTATGTACTACGTTTTATTTAGTTTTTAATGGTATAAATTTAAAATTTACTTGAATATACATATATTACAATAAAGTAATCAAAAGATTCAGGAAATTTACGTGGACTCTGCTCTCTCCCATATTTTAAAGTTTCTACGTAGGTAGTTGAAGTTGTTTAAAAATATCCCGAAGAAGAGGCGGAGGATATTGTATAACGCAGAATCATGCAACCAACAAGAATAGAGTTTTGTGCTCGTGATTTTTTGAAGACCGATCCTCAAATAAGTGTTCGGGTGATGGCAGAGGCTCGACTCTCGATACACTCAACTCCATCTACATACACGCACACGAAATGCGTAACAGATGAAGAAAAAGTGTCGTCTACTGTCCACTGTCGAAAGAAGATCGCTGCTACCTGGCAGCTGCATCACGTCAACGCTCCCACCCACCAGCCACACCGCTCTGCGAGTCCGCGTATTTCCTGCCAAGCACAGCTTGGCAAGTTGTCCCAGCCTCCATAGAGTCCTGATTTGTCACCGGCAGACTTCTGTTTCTTCCCGAAGATCAAGACATAATCAAGACCACCTTTATAGGAACATTGAATAATATCTCAATGGATAGGAACCCATAGTCCTAACAGTCGTGACAAAGGCAACAAAGGTTCTGAACGAGTTCTCCGTCGACGCAATTAGGATACGAACCGTGCATGGAACATCGTAGACTGGGAGGCAGTGAAAAAACACGTGATTTTGTAATGAAAATCATTACGCTGGTCGTGTTCCTTATTTTTTCGGCATCAAGAACATGTCGATTTGGCAACTGGGAGCCGTGCCGATGCGTTCAGAAATGGCAAAACTTTGAAAATTTAAAAATTCCAATCTCAAAAGATTTTAGTTGGGTCCGAAAAGTGTACAAAAGTAAAATGAAGACCTTGGATACATAGATAATGGTAAAAATTTAAAACATCGAAATATGTTTGAGCTTCAGCCTGCTGGACGACTTTGAAAAATGTACCGTTCACGTTTAAAAAATTGACATAAACCCGTAGACATTAAAATGTATTGCAATAAAGTAATTGTCAAAAATTATTCCGCAAAACTTAAATTAAAAAATATTTGATACTTTCGCGCATTAGAAGTGAAACTTCAACCGTTTCATTTTTCAATCATTGAAAATTAAACCCCGCCGTGAACAAAGGTTTCACCTTTGAACCGGCAAGGTGGGCATCATTTCGATCCTCAAAGCTGCGGCACTGCAGTCCTCCCCCACCCCCTGACGTCACCGCCCCCTCTCCGACCCTAGAACGTGCTCTATCTGTCCCGCTGTAGACAGAACATCGTAACATCCAGTATATGTCAGTGGTAACACCGTATTCAGCTTCTATTCAGTTTGTGGCGTTTCGTTCGTGTTCGTGAGTCAGCAGACAATAAAGAATTTCTGAACTTGATTGTATCAGAATATAGCGGGAAAATAATGCACATGTTTTGTGGAATAAACTTCGATTAACAATGAAAGGTAATGACAAATTGTGCAAAAAAATTAAATCAAATATTTATAAGACCAGATTACGAAACCAAAATGCTCTAGTTGGACTATATTATCTGTCTGTACATTTCAATCCTTTTACGCGACCGACTACACCATTTTCCTTTCGTAGTCGTGGTCTCATAAATTTATTATTAAATTTTTATTTAATTATTTTAACTTCTAAAACATTAAGTGTGGTATATTTTTGAGATCGTCTTTTCAAGTTCTTTGATACACGCAAAAAATTGAGTCTGCGACCGATACCCTGCCGCCTAGCACGTACTAACGAAGTGGAGATAGTGAAAAAATTAAATTGTACAATCACATTAGTCAGCAATAATTACGGGAGCTACCGAAATTGAAATTTAAAGTAACAATAAAGAATATTTTGACAAATAATCCGATATACAATTTGAGCAAATTTCATGAAATTGACTTTAATCTTAGACATATGTGATTTTGAAATTGTATTAATTCATTGTTTATTATGATGAATTTTATTTAGATATTTTTAAATAATTACTATTGACAACTGTGATTTGGAAATTGTATTGAATTGTTTTTTTTTATTTTTTGATGGTGTTATTTTTTAATATTTTATTATTGACTTATTTAGATGCTACACTTTTTAAATTACCGCGGTCGCTGAACAACATTTTGAAAACATTTTGTCCTCTTTTGCCGACTCCAATGTGATGCTGATGTGTGTCTCTCCCGCATTTTCCCATATTGACGACCTAGCTAGCTCTATATTTTGAAGTTATATTATAGTGAGTTTTGGTGTTGTAGGAAGTATTTTAGAGTGAAACATAGCGACATAACCAGAAACATGGTAGAAGCTGTTTTATTAAAAAAAAAAAAAAACAGAAAAATAATGTTCTTAAAAAATTAAATTATTTAACAGAAAAATACACTGTTTTCATAAAAATAAATGTGTTTATCGTTGTTGTGCTGTAATTTCCCGGAGTTCTTGCAGCACAACACCGATTGCTCTGCTTACCCCGATTGTCGGGATTCAGCGCGAGTGATATGTATGCATGTATGTACAATGTTTTCAAAAGCATCACTTTTTCGCCGCGCACAGTGTAGGTAGACGGAGTGCATGTCCGCCGCCCATCTCCCCTGTCACATTTGGTCACGTGCTAGGGTTACCCTTCCACCCCCTAAAAACGTGACGTCATTAATTGGGACAGTGTTTTTGTACGAACTTGTCACTAGCGTGAGTTCTCCCGAGGTACTTTCTTGCAGAGATACTATTATCTACCGCTACATTCTCGATATCAGAATCAGAAAATGTTTATTTGTCCTATAGTGTTTTAGTACATTTATGCCGTGTGTTACGGTTGTGTCAGTTAATTTAATTTAATCTAACTTATCTTAGTCCAGAAAGAGCTCCTATGTACCCGTTTTAAGAGCTATATAATAGTGCGCTTCTGCCTATGGAAGGTGTTAAATGACATTTATAAAAATATAGATAATGACTACAAAGTTTATACAGTGGGAATATATAAACTTTGTTATATAGTGGGAAAACATAGTAGTATAATCAGAATCAGACCCGCCATGATCGCTGAACACATTGTTCTGCCCTACTACCGGCGTAATATCACTCGAGTGAGTGAAGAGATTTCAGCCAATCGTATGTGCGTTAACGCACTCGAGATCACTCGACACGGCCAGTCTGATTTGTTGAAATCGTGGCGATGTCTCTTCACTAGCTCATGTGATAATAGCACGGTAGACCCCCTGTTTGCTCCACGACGCGGCGGAACCACAGCGGAACCGCATTAGCTTAGTAAACATAGTACTTGAAGTATGGATAGTACGAGATGTATGCAGGTATAAAGAAATAATGAACGTTGTGTTAGAGTACAGTAGTTATAGTACAGTACAGGCGACGATGACGGTGGCGGCGCGCGGACGATTGTCTCAAGGACGACACTTGCGTAAACAGACAGACAATCAAACAGAGCTGAGGCTACGTGCGCGCGTTAGATGTGCCCACTGCGGGGATTAGGAATTTTTAGAATTTGGAAAAGCAGAAAGGAGTAACGAATTCCAATACAACGGAAAATAGGGTTGAACTGCAGTACATGGGTCCAATATACTCGTACAAGCCGTCTTCTAGCGAAGAACGATAATCCCTATGGAAATTTTTGTTCGTTTTTTAATTGCTTACTCGGTAAGTGACTTGCATAGTCACTTACCGAATCTTAATCAGAAAAATACGGAAAACAAATAAAGAAACGGCTCGGATGTTTTTCTTTATTTGTTTTCCGTATTTTTTTGATTAAGATTCAGTAAACGATAATCCTACTAGAAAAGCAAATCTTTAGAAGTTCAGCCCAGAGCTAGGTATGAAATTCTTTTAATGATAGATTGAACGTGGTTCCTTAAAAATTTGAATGATTTTATTGCAGTGTTTCCAAGCTTCTACATACATTACCCGTAAGCACAAAAAATAGGTACCTATACGCAAACACTATTTATGTACGAATAGCGATTAATTGCTTTTAATAATTCAAAGAAAATTAAATTTAATAATACATATAATAATCAATTCAAAAATAATTATTATTAATACCAAAAAAATGCAGATATCTCGATTGTTATTCTAAATTTACAGTAATTAACCGGCATAATCACATAAATTATAAAGATTATAATTCAGTCACCTTACATGTTTATATCGGCAAGAGCATCAGCCGCGCCGCGCCGCGAGTGAGACGTGGCTTCCTCTTGTCATTCCGCCGAGGTTCAAAACGGCTTGAGCGGGGGTTGAAGATGTCTGAAGGGTCGGGTATTAGCAGCAGGTATCGCGACAGCCAATCAACCAGCTGCCGCTGCCCCCAGATAGATAATTATCTCAAAATGATGCAATGACGCAAACTCATCACTCACCTTTTAGCTATAAAATAACAATAATTTCGTTATGAAAATTTGTACGTAATGAGAAATTCTGCGTAAGTACTATGGCAATATTTTTGGCATGGCAGGTGAGCACCACATAAGCACTAGCCTAACATATGCAAAAAATCGTGGGCAAAGTGTTTGAATTCACAATTCATCTGGTACGATTTTACAAACTTTTTTTTGGATTTAAAAATCCTAATAGAACAGAAAATCTGTAATAGAAAATCAAGGGAGTGTATTTAGTGTACTACATACACTCCCTTGACTTTGTGAAGTTTGTCCCTTGACTTGACTTTTTGAAAATGTGGGGAAAACATTTTAAAGATTATATTAAAAAACGCAATAAATTATTTTTTATTTTTTATTGGCGACCAGCATGGGTGGCTGTGCCCAAAACTTCAGAAGAAAATCGGACATAGCCAATAACACCACTCCTCACGAAACCACGCTCAGAGGCGCCATGCCAGCTAAAAGGTGGACGAAATTGTCGTTGTTCAATTTATTAACACGCCTTTTCAAGATCCCCAGATTGTAGGTGGTAGAGAACACACTCGCTGGAAGACCATTCCATTTCCATATATTTTCAGAGTAGGTATTTAAAAATTTTATGTAGAAAAAAAGTACACCAACAGTTGTTCAGTTGTTCTAGGTACAGAATTACCTTCTTTCGGGTAGTAGTACCTGTTTACTTAACACCGTGTCTTAGGAATTATAAATTCGTAATATTAAGTGTGAAAATGCTAAAGATAGATATTTTTGAGTTTAAAACCTTTTCTTACTTTTTCTAAACTAAATTTATGTATATTTTTAAAAACTAAATTCAAAATATTACATTTAATTCTAAGCTCCCATTATAAAAGTAAACTTTTTAATCTAGACAAATGAACTTGGAGCAACAACAGTAAACCAAGTCAATACAACACGTCAAATAACTTTACTCAAATACCAACATCATAAATCGTGGCAGATGGAGCATTTCCCAGTTTCCCCCTTTGGCGTGGATTGCCCCCGATTTGCACACAATCGCGTGTCTCGAGAGAGTGGCGGGTTGCTTTGCCTCTCCTCCCGCCGACGTTCCACGTCAATTGGCTGGCAGGAAGGGACATTAGTGAGATTTCCCCTAATCATTGGGGTCGTGGAAGTGAAACAGAATCGAATTATGGTGGAATGTCTGATGAAAATGATGATATCATTTGTTACGAAGTACTAAGTTGAGAAAGTGTTACGGTGGTCACGCGTAATCAAGGAGGCTTCATGGTATAGGAACCAGGTTGCCACTCATTAAATACATTTACACTTCACTTCGAGTACATAAGAACAGCGCCGCTTGTGCATTTTATATCGTGATTTTATAATATAATGCGCACAGGTGGCTGGAATTGAGGGAAGTGGTGACATGGCACCACCAACATAACTCACCAAGGTGTTTAGGCTGACATCACTGGTACCAGAAGAACTGGTGCATTAGGTGATGTAGCCATCCGTATCAGTTTCCATAAAAAAAAGGTAGTGCATTCAAAAGAGTTTCTCGACTGAATTTCCATACATCGATTTTATTTCATTGCACAAGACAATACCTTCATATTTGTAATACATATAGAAAAGAAAAACAATTTGTTTCTCAACAAACAGTCCAGAAAAAAGGACTTACGGGATTCGGAAAGTCTGCGTAAATTGTAATACGAGTATATGCTAAATTGAATATATCATAATCATAGATTATATTATTATACCTATAGTCCCTCCCAGTTGCCAGACCGACATATTCTTGATGCCGAGAAAATAAGGAACACGACCAGCGTAATAATTTTCATAACAAAAACACGTATTTTTTTTCAATGCCTCTAGAACAAAAGTACTATAGGTGGTGTTGAAAGGATATCTGTAAACTGCATTCATATTTAATTAGTGCCACGTGCGGCTCACGGCCGCGGCAGTCAATAGCCTGAATAATAGATCCCGCTCAGCCTTCGACCGCAGCCTTCCCGCCCAGGCCTTGCGCGGGTGGGCGGACCGTCAAAGCCCCCTCACCTTATACCATAGGTTATTGTGGAAAGCACAGTGCCTGCTTTAAGAGATAGACTAGCCGAAAACGGCTCATGTATTATTATCATTGTATATTTTAGACGTGAAATGTCTATAAATTAGGTCCCACTCGTCGGTTACCACCCAGTCCTTAGCGTGAAGCACAATTTGAGCGTTATCATTACTTAATATGTAAAATTTCAAAACGACATTTAATGAACAACATTTATTTATAGGCCCGACATGAAAGGAGAAGATAATTCACGCTTTAAATTTGCAACATACCACTGCCAAGTTTTTTTTAAAGGAGGTGGATAAAGTAGTATAAACTTTCCGACTCTCCAGTAAAAAAGCCTCACACGAAAAAAAGCCTCAAAAAAAGTTCAAACACGTTTTTTTGCCATTTATGGGAAAACCATATAGAAATTTGAAACTTTTAAGAGCCTATTCTCGACATAGGGTGAATATATAAATTTGATGTAAGTACATAATAACGTTTTCATGGGCGAACCACGATACAAACTGGATTTTTTTTTTATTTTGTTCTTGTTAAGTTGGATTCGAAAAGAGTCCAAAAGTAAAATGAAGACCTCGATACATTGGTAATTCGATTAAAAAACATCGAAAACTGTTTGAGCTTCAGCCTTCTAGACGACTTAAAAAAAAGTTAAAAATTTATATTATATAATCTGTTATTTTGAGATAAGAATTGAACTAACTACGATAACTAAGATAAGAACTTTTTAAAGTGTTGCCTTTTCTGAACGCAACGGCTCCCAGTTGCCAGACCGACATATTCTTGATGCCGAATAAATAAGGAACACGACCAGCGTAATCATTTTCATTACTAAATCACGTGTTTTTTTCACTACCTCCCAGTCCATATTGCTTCGTGTATAATTAATAAAAAGTAATAATACTTTCGGATTAGGGATTGACTTAAGCAGATATCTTCATTTTGACGGAACTCTAAAAATGTAAGTGCTCGAGTTTCAAAGACGCTGCCTAAAGCCAGCGAATTTCATGAGCTACTTAGCTAGTCGCTGGCACATTTCCATTCAGGCTATTCAGGGAAATCTATTGTTCTTGCTCAGTCATGTGTTCACTCCAATTTGAGATAGAACGGATTATTTATTTGTCTTACTTACCAATTTTGTGAACATTTCGTCAATTATGTAAAGATTATCAGGAATAAGATAATTGCTTTTGCATTAGCATAACTTGCGATTATGAGAAAATAAAGCCTATAGAGGCTGAACTGAGAAGTGCTGAACTGAAAGGTATTGATGGAACTGTTTTAAAATTTGATGCAAATATAGATACATCGATTTATTCATTTTCTAGATTACGTCGGTGAAGAATAGACGGAAGGACGCAAGAGTCATCTTAGAGTTCCGTATATTTTCTTTTTGAGGTACAACATAAAAATATATTACTTCTAATTTTTTTCACCCGCGATTACGCCCACGTTAAATCCCTCACAGCCACCCACCAGCACAGTCGTCCCCTGACTTCCCGTCCCCCGCATCCTCCTACCACCGCCGAGCCTGGCCAGGACCCCTTAGTTATTTTTTATATTTTATGGAACGAATGGATGGAGAATGCATTTTAGGTAGGAAACCTTTGCGCGTTGATATCTCTTATAGTATTTTTAAAATTCCTATCTTAGTGCTCACCTACGTCAAATAAGGAGATCCTGTGCACGCACACTGTCATGCTGCTTGACCCACCGGTTTAGTGTGTGCGCTGTCTGTCAGTCAGTTTCAAGAATTATATTAATATGTAAAAAGTCTTCGGGTAGGTACTAAGCTAGACCACCTGAATGACGAGCAAGGAAGCGTGGCCTAGATCCAGCCAGGGGGCACATTCAGCCTTGTTCACGTAGATTGAGCACAGAGTTATAAACATACTAGATGGAGTACTATTTTTAAAGGGTATCACTATCACCGAAAAGAAGCATTCGACTAAGAGAATTAGGACGTTTCCTCATTTTTTTAATTTAATACCAATCAGTAGTCTAAGCCAAGCTAAGAATTACAGTGAAATAATTTGTTTAATATCTTTTAAAGCTACGAATTGCGGGTTGGGTACCGGAGTAGCCTAGTTGGTTAGCGCACGCCTAGCCTCTTACTCGAGAGGTCGTGGGTTAGATACCTGGTATGCGCACAATTATTCCGGATTGTAATATCTTGGTTAAAATTTGTGTGCAAAATTACAATGCACCCCGGTGAAGGAAAACACCGTGAGGAAACCTATACA
>WYDE02119819.1:0-11453 GCA_009867175.2 Adela reaumurella
TGAGGAAACCCACTTCCTAGCCGGTTGGTCACCGTGGAAGTGTATGACTAAAATCCTCTCATATCATGTAAATGAGACAAGCCTGTACCCAGCAGTGGGGCGAATAAAATGGCTCCATATTGACTTTAAGTTGCGACTAAGCTCAGGGGCAGTTAGTGTTTTTTCGCACGAAGTTCAGCTTCATCCACGCCCAAACTTTTCTATGGGATTCGCATCAGGCGTTCTTTCTTCACCGTGCTTCGGTATTTCACGTCAATTTCAGCAACGCCTTATTGTGTTGAGCGACGCACTTTTTCCCTTTTTCTTCAATTATTCTTGTCTGGAACACAATGATAAACGTGGATTTATTTTTTAAATAGTTGCACTGTGCGTTTACCTTCGGTGGGCGACGTCACTTTCATTTTACCGCGTTCTGGTAGGTCATGCACGGCTTTTGATTCAGAATGTCGTTTCACCCACTTCGTTACGAAAGCCTTAGACTTTTTCATGTACTTTGCAGCCTTATCGCGTGATTTTTCCGTAACGGCTTCGAAAATAAATTATTATGCCGGTCACATTCTTGTCAAACAGATTATAGAAGATTGAGACTGGTGTTTCTGCGCGTCTTCGTCATAGTAGACTAGCTGGTGAGGGCTTGAGGAGAACTAGTGACCACTCGCTATTCCCGAGCTCGATTGACACCATCCTCTACTGCCAATGGGCTCGGATATGTTGGGTGAAGCCATTAACCCTTTCCCCGCCGCAGCTCCAACAACAGCAAGTGCACCGTGCTGCTGCAGTAGCCAGCTATAGCAGTGAATGTCGGCTGCAGCCTCGTCATAAGTACATGCGTGTGGCATGGAAGAGGTTAATCCTTTCCCCGCCGCAGCTCCAACAACAGCAAGTACACCGTGCTCCTGCAGTAGCCTGCTATAGCAGTAAATATCGGCTGCAGCCTCGTCGTGAGTACGTGCGCGTGGCGTGGAACAGGTTAAACCTATTTCCCCGCCGCAGCTCCAACAGTATCAAGTACACCGTGCTGCTGCAGTAGCCCGCTATAGCAGTGAATGTCGGCTGCAGCCTCGTCATGAGTACATGCGTGTGGCATGGAAGAGTTTAATCCTTTCCCCGCCGCAGCTCCAACACCAGCAAGTACACCGTGCTGCTGCAGTAGCCTGCTATAGCAGTAAATGTCGGCTGCATCCTCGTCATGAGTACAACCGCGTGGCGTCGAACAGGTTAAACCTTTTTCCCCGCCGCAGCTCCAACAGTAGCAAGTACACCGTGCTGCTGCAGTAGCCTGCTATAGCAGTGAATGTCGGCTGCAGCCTCGTCATGAGTACATGCGTGTGGCATGGAAGAGGTTTATCCTTTCCCCGCCGCAGCTCCAACAGTAGCAAGTACACCGTGCTGCTGCAGTAGCCTGCTATAGCAGTGAATGTCGGTTTCAGCCTCGACACGAGTACATGCGTGTGGCATGGAAGAGGTTAATCCTTTCCCCGCCGCAGCTCCAACAATAGCAAGTACACCGTGCTGCTGCAGTAGCCTGCTATAGCAGTGAATGTCGGCTGCAACCTCGTCATGAGTACATGCGCGTGGAGTGGAAGAAGTTAATCCTTTCCCCGCCGCAGCTCCAACAACAGAGGGTGCACCGTGCTCCTGCAGTAGCCTGCTATAGCAGTGAATGTCGGCTGCAGCCTCGTCATGAGTACATGCGCGTGGCGTGGAAGAGGTTAATAGGCTCTGTCAGACGACCCTTCTAAACGCTGCTTTTATAGAAGCGCTTGGGGCTGCTATAATTGATGTCAGCGAGTACTTGTATGTCCATTTCGTTTATTTCGTGTATGAATTGTCCCAAACGCGAGAATTCTATAAGCCTCGTTTGACAGCGCCTAACATTGGTAAATCTATCGAGGTTAGGATGAGCAAGGTTAACCAGTATCATACGTCCATTAGAAGAAAGGTGACCGACGAAGATTGAAGTTGAAGAGTAGGACGTGCGGATAAACAGAGTTGCATCCCGCGCGTCGTAAATCAGACGTGACAGCTCTATTACGTACAGATTGAATTAATTGAGGTACGACGGGGCGCGTCGTGCTCGAGCGGAGCGGCCACGATCTAGAGTGCGGAACTTATCGAGCGACCGAGCAGGCAGCGGGCAGACGCGGGCTCGTCGCTGGCGGAACCGACCGGACCGGTCGGCGATGCTGTCGGGGCGCGGGCAGTCGTTTATATATAAATAATTAATTATTCGGTCGGAGTCCGCCGCTCTTTCTTTGTTGGCTCAAGGTTAGGGCGGAGAGCCGACGTTTCGGGCGATCCTTCCTCGGCTGGCTCGGCTCGAATGTCTGTACCTGCTCCTAGCTATGATAATGTTCTAGCAGCTAGAAGCGGAGCGCCATCGGCAAACTCGTCGCTGGTCGATCTCGTTCGAAGTTATCGCTCTCGAAACCTTGTAGTTCGCGTTTTTGTTTCGCCGGTTTTCCTGGTTTTCCATTTGATAATTACACCAATCGTTCCAGTTTGCGTTTTAATTTGCATTAATCGATGAATTTATCCTCAGATTAGAAATCTTCGAAATTATTGCGTACGTGGTCCTCCACATCATTGTCTCAAAATCCTACTTTACATTAGTTACGAGCAGGTTATATATTATATTCATCGACGACTTGATCGCAGGTGAATTACCTAGTCTTTTAAATTCATTGTGCCCGAAGGCCGAATCGAATGGTTATTTATAAATTTGCTGAATATGTATGGCTATAATGTGAGTCTGTAGCGCAGATATCTGGGTAATTGATGCCTCGAAGTTAGTACGTGACGCTACACTAATTGGCACACCAGATTGCCACATCTGGTTTTGTGATGTGTTAGAATTTCATGGCAATTGGTTTTTGTTATGAATAATGTCATCGGGTGATTCTGGTGTTTTGTAACAGTTACGCCTAAACAGTTTGACTAGTTAATATTTACTTTACTAAAATTAATTTAAATTCGTTTGAGGTTTCAGAAGATTTTGAAAATTACGATTTTTAATAAAAAAAAATTACTGCAGTCAGCTTTGCTATTACTTCTTAACATATGTATGACTCTCCAAGACTGGTTTCAGCGAACTGTCAGCGTCATACATTACCTTCGAAAATACTTCAATCCATAACCTTCGAATACGAGTCCCTCAAACACTGAAGTAAGCTAACTTTTATGGCAATGCCTGCAATCCACAATGTTTTTGATCCTTAAACCCGCATTAAAGTTGCTTTTACCTCTTAACATAGGACTCTCCAGGTCTCTGTTTTCAGCGACTTAACTGCATCGTCCTACATAACCGTCTAAGATCCTTATACATAAACCTGCGAATATTATCCTTCAAACATTGAAGTAAGCTAATGTTTACGTCAATGGTTTCAATGCAAAACATCCAAAGGTTTTGATCCTTGAATCCGCATTCACGTTGCTATTACTTCTGAACATAGGAATTTCCAGGACTCTGTTCTCAGCGACATGCTTGCATCATTCTTCATAACCTTCGAATATGTTATCCCTCAAACATTGAAGTAGGCCAATGTTTGCGTCAATGCCTTCAATCCACAACATCCAAAGGTTTGATCCTTCAATCCGCATCTTTCGAAGATCCGATGCTTCAATGGATTGTTTTGGGTGTTACCAAAATCTAAAGTCGTTCCATTAAGTGTGTGTACAGTGGTATCGTCTGAAAGCTTTACACCGGAAATAGATACAAATTCGAGATCTCTCTGTCAGATTGACGCCAACCATAGAGTAAAAGGGACTTTAGAATTCTGTCTCTTTACAGTGTAAAGGTTTGATAATACACGTTTGTACTTCACGATATATTGCTAGAGTCTCTTTAGTAAGTTGTAAATTAGTACACAAGAATGTTTTTTCCACTCCTTACACATTTTATAAAGTAAATAAGGAGACGATGACAATACGAGTCTGGCATCGTCGCCTCGCTCGCTAGATTCCATACAAAATAAAAGTCCCCAATTCAATTGAGTGCTCTATTTGCACAAGTGGGTCTGATTGCTTGGTTAGTGCCCGATCCACTACCGCTTACACTGTCATGTCTCCGCGCCAGTCTTATGTTATGTGCGAGACTCTCTTATTTACACACACAATGTAGGAACTGTTGGATTGTATAAATGTAGTGCATTCACCGCGCTTGATAACGTGTATTAATAGGTACATTATGTGTGTAGCTAGCTACCTACCTTGTACATTTAAAATATAATATTTACACAGCTGCCTTCATGAACTGCGCTGCGGGTCGTTGTCGATAAGGAAGGAACGCAGTTCACCGCCACCAGCCAAGTTCTGTCGCAACGTTGGATGCCGCTTGTGCGTGTACCTACCTATTCAGTATTCAAATCGATTGAAACTTATTGCGGTGTGAATAATAATTACTGCATCTGCTGATCTGCGCGCCAGCCACTGGTTTTCCTGCTAATAAGTAAATAATGAGAAATGAGAATGAGCCGTTGATTCATTCAACCTTTCACCTCGCACAACTCGATCATCAGAAGCGAGAAGCACCAGGAAGAGACTGATGGAAGAAAATGTATTCGTGGACGCAGAAGCAAAGTAGGTACTTATATAGTAGTGTCCAGACGGAACAGGAAGGTGACGTTAGTTTGCGCGAATGCTTCTGTACTGGACCGTTGCCCAATGGAACAATGCAGAAATAAAACAAAAATACGAGAAAAAACACCGTGATCGGTATAGGTTGAGATGCCAGTTTTACTTTGGACCTTATCCAATGTCCTTAGGCGGCCAAATACCGAGGACGTTCAGACGATCACTGTTGGGATTTGGCTACTGAGGAATGTCTCCTGGGAGTGAAAATGGGTCCGCCCTGGTAGGAAAGGCAGGCTTGCATTTTTCAACAACGTTGAAGTTTACCAAATTGTCTTTACTCCAACTGGATACTCTGTTGAGTGTGAGGTCAACTTTGGCAACTGTGGCGTGTCTAGCATCTGCTATTGGAGCCTCTACTTTTCCAGTCCTTCCTTTGTGAACCCTTCGTTTACTGTACTGTCGTCAGCGTAGCCGTGGAGTTCTCCAAGTGAAAGCCTATCATTAATAAACATGAGTTAAACATGAGGAACAGTGTAGGCGACAGTAAAGATCCTTGTGGAACTCCAGCGCTGATCGAGTACGTCTACGTAACTCGCTAAACTCGTTCCTAAGCATTTCCAATTATGCGACCTTTTGAAAATTTTCAGGCGCCATAAATAAGTAACGCCACCGTTTTACGCCGTCAGACTCATATAATTGACATCAGTGAATAATCCTATAAACCTAGATTCAGCTATTTCCCTGAACGTTGCCAGATTTATCGTGCGTGACATCCTAGTTAGGGTTACCGTACGTCGGGATTTAAAGGGCAATTGTCAGGATTCCGGCCGGACTTTGAGAATGTCAGGACTGTTTTATTATTTCATGAAATACGAAATATCGCACACTTTTTTATTTGTAATGATGACTAAATGATGTTTCTGAAAAATAAAGTACCACGTCTCATGATTTTGACTTATTTCTTCATAAAATTTTATTACAATTTGCGGGCTAGCTTCGTTTTCCGCATCATCTGACTATTAGTTGATTCTCTTCAATCAAAGCGAGCTCCTTTGAGAGTTTTAGCTTATTTTTTTATTATATTTTATAGAAGTATAAGATAAAGTAGTTATTTGTTACATTACGTTGCAAGACACCGAGGCAAAACTGTCAGGACATTTGCATAAGAATCCGACCAAATGCCAGGACTTTTCAGTTTTCCATCTGGTAACCCTAATCCTAGTCTATGCAGGCAGGCATACCATTGACTCATATGTCATGCATGTAAGTAAGTAAGCGTTACTTCGTGCGAGTGCCGTTTAAAACGTCTACAGTTCAAATCGTCTACACGTATATTTGTATGGAATTATTAAGAGCAGACCGAAGTTAGTCACGTATTCGCATGTTAGGTTTTGAAGGAAGTATCGGTGTCTCCATGCGCGCCGGCCTCCACGCGACCTCCCCTGAAACGCACCGTTCCTCCCGTGTTTAACTTCATTATAAAACTAACATGACCTAACCCAACCCAACCCGAATAGACTTACAACACTACAATTGATGGTTTAACACAGTTAAGGTGATTTCCTGCAGATGCATTTTAGCACATTACCTGAGCCTAAATATCCGTAACCGTAAATAATACGGATTTTTTTATTACGGGGAGCCAAAAGTATGAAACCTCTACTTTTGGCTCCCCGTAATAAAAAATCAATATCATTTACTGTTACGGACATTTAGGCTCAGGTAATTTGCAAATGCATTTGCAAGAAAGCCTCTTAAGTAAAAATTATATCTTTAGTTGGTACACTTACTGAGTGTTGACGATTTGAACTGTAGACGCTTTGAACTGTAGACGTTGTGAGCTGCTTCCCTTCGTGCATGAAGATTGGGGTCTTTAGGTCAGAATCGCGTGCAGTTTGTACCTACGCCACAATGAAGATCGTCCGCCTTCTAAATCTCCCACAACTTGTAGGTTACCTACATCCACACAAAAACGAGCAAGGATAAAGCTTACTGCAAGTACCAGTTGGATAACGAGTTCTCGGAAGAGGCGTCGAAATCGCGCGATCTTAGAAAAAGTAAAAGAGCAAAGCCACGCTCCAAGGTGACCCGCATCGTCCTGGCGCGGCGGGGCAGAGCGGTGCGCCGGAGCGGCGCGGCGGGGAGGAGAAGCGGACTCAGCGTTTTTTTTTCTTATTTTTGTTGGAGAGGCGGCCGAGTCTGTTTACGGACTTGCGTCGACGCGACGACGCAGCCGGAACATAGCGAAAGAACGACTCTTCTGGGTGTTGATACTACTTGATACATAAAAATAAATTTTATTTACAACGTAATGAATGCATAAATTAACCTAAAATATAATGAAATTAAATATAGTAAACAAACTAAACTAAACTACAAAGTAATAAACTAAATACTACAAACCTACAAATATAAACTAAGAAATAAGAATACTCTTTCTCTACTGTTTCTCGCTTGGTAAAGTTATTTTATTATACATGTCTTCTTTACCGGCCTTGATCCCTCCCTATACTATACGCACAAAGTGCAATACGTCAAAAAATACCGAAGTTATGCATACTTACTCACTGACCGAAAACGTTTAATATTAAGATTGTGTTCTTAGAAGTGATAATATTACTAAACCTAATCTTAATAGTGTTCCATTATATACTGGGAGGCAGTGAACAAAAAAACACGTGATTTTGTTATGAAAATTATTACGCTGTTCGTGTTCCTTATTTTTACGGCATCAAGAAGTTGTCGGTCTGGTAACTGAGTGCTGTTGCGTTCAGAAAACGCAGCACTTGAAAAGTTTAAAAATTCCTATGTCAAATGCTGTTAGTTCGATCCGAAAAGTGTCCAAAAGTAAAATGGAGGCATTGATGTATATAGATAATGGTAAAAAATTAAAACATTGAAAAAAAATTGAGCTTAAGCCTGCGATCTTTGAAAGATGGCGAAAAAGTGTCGCTTAGGTCCTTTTTAAACTTAAACCACTTTTAACCATTATCTATGTATCAAGGTCAAAATAATTTTTTTTGGACACTTTTCGTATCCAACTAACAAACAGCATTTGAAATAGGAATTTTTAAACTTTGTAAGTGTTGCCATTTATTAATGCAACTGCTCCTAGTACCAGACCGACATGTTCTTGATGCCGAAAAATAAGGAACACGACCAGCGTAATTATTTCCATAATAAAATAACGTGTTTTTTTCAATGTCTCCTTGACCATCAGCAGAAAACCTAAAGGACCTTTAACACCCCCTCCATTCCACCACCCGCCATCCATCAGTATTTCAATTACGACATATTTGGGAACGGTATACATTTTTAAAACTGCGTTAATTATTTTCGCATATATTTTTCTCAGACTACATATAAGTTAAGGTACTGATGGATGAGATTATCTTCAATACTTATTATTGTCCTTTTTCATAGTCTAGTTTAATCAGGAACCTGTCACATTGTAACATCATAAGTTTTTTTTTCTTTGTGAGCATTAAATGTTTTCCCCTTTTTTTGTCGAGTAATATACCTAACCATTAATATGAGCTTTTATTTTATATCTATATCCTAAAATTTAAATTTAGAAAGAATTGTGGTATGCTGCCCAGAAGTTAGTTTCTTCATTATTCATTAGGTACAATTTCGAAGTACACAAATTAATTAATTAATATTGTGAGCCTTTTCTGGTCTCGTGATTCGAGCATGGTATTTAATACTTTAACCACGCTAAATCTGTTCGGTGAATTATGTATGCTCTACCTTCAATAATAATTTTAGTTGCCCTTTTTCTGAGGTTCTCAAAACCGGTTTTAGGCTGACCCTTAAGTTAAGTGGTCGGTTCGTGTTGCTTTTTATCGACTATTGAAAAAAGAAGACTAGCGGAACCTATTTTCTGTCTACTAAATAGAAGAACGTAATGTTTTACATCGTTGTAAGATTGATCGAACGACATGGTTTTGAGCTCTGAAAGTAAAAGCTATCCGGTAGTATTTTCTCCCCGTACGTAGTACGCGGCATAAAATGTTGGTGGAATCGTAGCCGAGTCGCTTCCTAGTTCTCCCGCTAGCTCGAGAGAACCCGTTGGTTTTACTTTCATGTCGGAAGTAGAATCCACTATCGCTTTCGTTGGCGAGTGCGCTCGCTCGCGACCGCCTCCGTCGTCGCTGGCTGCTGTTTCAACCAGCCGAACCGGTCGCCTCAACAGTCTACAACTCCACATATCTTGTGCCACCGATCTCCATTGTTTTCTTGCTAATTCATTTAATAAAAAAGAGTATTAACTAAGATTCTCACGTCACTTCTCCACAGGCATACAGCCGATTTTCCCTTCCTACTCCCAGTCATTGTAAGCTAGCGAATGCGAACTGAGTGAGAGATGTCGCCCCGGTTACATTATCCCCCAATTTTACTTGTGCGTTGTTTGGTTTAGTTAGTTAGACTAATCAGTATGCGATTATTTGGTTGACTCTGTACATTAAGGTCAGCTTGAAAGAATGGTGAAAGAGCAGAAAGACACTAAGAATCTGGGAATTTAGCTTATATTAGATCGGCAACATTTTAGGTAAGGATTAGCTTGAATTCACTGCCATACATTTTTTTAATTTACGTTAATTCCAGTCTTATCACGAACTTCCCAGCTACCAAATTGCATATTTTTTTAACAAACGAATGTAGTAACTGCTTCCGGTGATTCAGCAGGACAAATACTCTATCTGGTAATGATGACTGATCACCGCCAGAAAATGTGTGGCCCGATAACCAATTACTCATACGAAGTTTTAAATATAAAAGCAATGATGCTGCCATACCACTTGAAAGGTCAAGCAATGGTAAATGATTTACAATCTTGGCATCGCAGTCAGCGTTACTTTTGGCACTGTATCCGGCATTTCAGTTAGAACGTTGGTTTTTCTCTGTAACATTCTCATTAACACGGTTAGCGTATTACTTGCGATTTTCTTCCCCCTTAGGCAGGTCGTTGACTGCATTGTCTGGCACGTCAAAGCCTTGGTATTCCTAAGTTAGGACGTAGGAAGTATTCCCTACCTGCAGAACTATTACTAATCTGTGTATTTTCTTTTGTTCCAGGTGAGAGTCAAATTTTCGAATGACGATGATGCATCAATGGGTCTGTATAGTAAGTTGCAGAATCAAATACAAATGAGAAATGTACTCGTAATCGTAATGTACGTTGTCATAACAGCTGATATAAATGTTTGGTGCTCACTACGACGATAACAGTCTAATAGCCCTCGATAACGCTCGCGTATCTCGTCGTTAGCGTGCGGAAAAAAACTCGACAAATTGTTCTTTTATTAGGCACTGATGACTTGAAACAAAGAGCAGTTTAGGGAACACGACCTAGAACAAGCATTAGTGAAAGTATAAGTTGTGACGCAAGTGTCGTGTAATGCTGCTGATGTGGAGCTGCACAAAGGAATAATAAATAAGATAGTAGTCACTGAGCCTGATGATGACAAAGACGCCGTGCGCCATTGTCTGTCACCGACTTGGATTGAAATTAAACTTCGTAGGTAGGCACCTCTCTATAAACTAAGAATTTACCTACACCAAAGAATAGAAACACTAGTTAAATGCAATACAATGTTGAATTTCAAACGAATAAAGCAGTACATGCGAGTATACAGCCGTCTCGCCTTCAAGTAAAGTGTTTACGTAGTGATATAAATTTATCATTGTCAGATAATGCAATACGCCTGATGCAGATTATTACTAATAAACTAGTATCATGAATAGAACTAAGCCAGCAGCTATTAACGAGCGCAGTTGCTTTTATGTTATTAACAATACGTGGTTGATGTAATACTATTTGTTGCTGTAGGTGTATAGGCCTGTTTACCACATCATTCAATTTGCTCCATCTTTGTCTCGTGCTCTAACTACATAATCGTTGCGAGTCTCGCTCTTGGATATAATTCGGTTTTAGGATTAAGATTCAGATTGGTTTATTTTCCTAGTTCAAGTGTTACATGTGTATTTCCCGTCTCAGTTTTCGGTACTGCTGCGGGGTATGTCAGCTAAACTAAAACTATTGTACAAGTAGATTCGTATGAATTCTGAGTATGTAGATGATGAATTTGCGAGTGAGTTTGTGTGATAAGTTCCTACTGCTTTCATCCTTACGTCGGTACTTTAGGAGTATGGTTCGCGGTAACCAGCTTATTGGACAAATAAATAGGAGAGTCACCCCTTGAAGCCGCGCGTGTGGCACACGATTTCCCTTTGAAGGAGATTTACGTCGAGTTTAGTACCTCGGTAATGACGTTTGGTGTAAACAGGGAGCGGATCTATGTACGTGCTTTTGTTGTTGACATTATTTTTTATGGCCGTCTTCGCCTACCTCTATCCTGCGATTGTTTCCGACATCCTGGCTGGAGTAATCTGTAGTTGCGTGTTTATAATACTAAAATCCGCCAGTAATTCTGCAACCTGTCAGTTGAAACACGTTTCCGTCTGTCCGACGAAGTTAAGATGTCGATTACTTGGTGCCTTTGTGTTTTCCATGTCAAGGCACCTGAATGTGTTTGAAGACTGGAACAGGTTTGGCGGCGATGTGTTGACTCTGTTCATTACGTACCACTCCGGCAATGCTCACACATCTTTTCTCGGACTCGCATTATTTGCTCACACTGACTCATCGATTAAGCAGATCTTGTATCTAATTGAATAGGGGCCATAAACCCCCAGCTATAGTAAAATAATTTTCTAATTCGTATATGATCCAAATAGCCAGCTTTTTTTTATGGAAACTGACACGGATGGCTACATCACTTAATGCACCAGTTCTTCTGCTACCAGTGATGTCAGCCTAAACACCTTGGTGAGTTATCTAGGTGGTGCCATGTCAGCACTTCCCTCAATTCCAGCCG
>WYDE02119930.1:0-11453 GCA_009867175.2 Adela reaumurella
ATTAGGGTAATGCGCCCGGTGGCGGGCGGGCAGCGAGTCGACAGTCGGCAGTCGACGACAGTCGTCGGGGGCAATATTTATTTATTTAAAATGTTGTGTAAACTCTTCAATGCGCTGAGAGTTTTGAAAGGCATTTTGAATATAAATTGCTTCACTCCAATTGAGTGTGAAGCGTTTCGGAGTCGGAGCTGGTGAACGGTGTAATTTAGAACTTTTTAACTGTCACAACTCGCACTAAGTTTCTGACAACAGTATTATGGACGGGTAATCTTTATTTCTCCCACCCAGTACCTATCGATCGTGTTCAAGTAATCTGTACGTCTATTACCAGTTAAAATCGACCAACACCGTGCTTTCTTCACGGAGATGTTGTATGTGAAGCAGTAGTCCGCGACACGCCCGCCAGTCGCGCTGCTCCGTTTACAATAATGTCTAATGAATTTTAACTGGTAATAGACGTACAGAAGGCCTATTCCACACCTGTGAAACTGGTGTCATATTAGGTAATAATTACGTAAGTACTCAATCAAATTTTTGCCAGATTTTTCTGTTTTCACGTGTCTGTCGATAGTACCTGATATTTGACAGTTGACATTCCTGCGTAATATAGTTTCCTGTACGTAAGTAATTCGTACGAACCTTTAACAAATTGGGTGACTACCGGATTAGGTGTAGGTACTAACTAACTAAAGCACAGAATCGAATACTTAACGTGGAGTTTTAGTTTGCATTATAATCCTAATCACCCAAAGGTTGGCTGTAAGAAATTGCTGTATAAATAGTAATAAGTCCACCTTTATACGATATTCCTTACTCTTTTATTGTTTTCTGTATTTCATTATTTTCTGTGTGCAATAAAGAATTTATCTATCTATCTATCTATCTTCAGGCTAGGTATGAATTGTTTGTTCAGGTATTTCAATTTATAAAAGAAATCGCCTTGACAAGTGCAAGGGTGCTCTTACACGTACGTGTACCTTCGTGTATTCCCTGAATTTAGTAAGCCCGATGTATAATGATGACCGGCATAGGGTGTTCGTCCGTCACGTGTCAGCCGGCTCGTGTGACATCCGCGAGCGAATGAACTCATCCAGCGCATTAGATGAAGTCGCGAGATAAGCGATTTGAGCGCATTTATGTAGATATTTGATCCTACTTCGTAATTTTTTTTATATTGAAAGTTGAATAAAAAATATTTAATGTAATAAATTAACACGTCCATATTTTATTGGATGAAAATAAGTACTTCAAAAAAAAACATTGAAGGCATGTATTTAGCGTCAGCGTCGGCGGCCCAGCGATTGTGACATTCGGTATTCGGTTAGGTTATCGAAGTTATGCATTTTATCCTTTGGCTCAGTGGTTGCGATATTCTGTATTCGATTACCGAAGTTAAGCACTGTCGAGCGCGGTCAGGTCGTGGATGGGTGACCGCTTGACCGTTGACGCTGGTCGTGGTTCGGATTCCACGTTAAACCGTAGGTCCCTTCCCTCTCCTTACAAGGTGCTAGGGTTAAACCCGCCCGGGTTGGTACCGCCGCACTGAATGAAGGTCGGTCGAAGCGGCTATGAAACATTGTTCGTGTTTTCAGTCCAGTTCAGTGTAGCCGGTGGAATTGAGGGAAGTATTGACATGGCACCACCTACATAACTCACCAAGGTGTTTAGGCTGACATCACTGGTACCAGAAGAATTGGTGCCTTAGTTAGGTGATGTAGCCATCCGTGTCAGTTTCCATAAAAAAAAAGTTAAGAACTGCCGAGCGCGTTCATGTCACGTCAAGGGACCGCTTGAACCTTGTTGCCGGCCGTGGATTCCACGTTAAGGCTCCATACAACGGACGGAACATTTACGGAAATGAACACGCTTCATCATTCCGCACGCCTCTTTCGAGGCCCCACTGTAGCGGGTTGGAGTAGGATGAACGCAATCACTGTACTCAGAACATTTTAAAGTGGGCGAAAATTCTGTTTTTAATTTATTATTTCAAAACTACTTATATAATGAAAAAATTTAAAAGTTACACTGATATGCATATAGTTGACATTCCTGCATAATATATTCAGTGTTATATATACAGTTTCAACCTACAAAATATTTATTTTCCAGAGCCTTGATTTGTCGTGAACAGCTCGTCGTCATCCAGCAGCAGTTGTAAACTCCAATACGTTTTTATAACTAAATTCAGAGGTATATTCCTGATTCTTTTCTATCAAGCGAAATTTATCTGATCGTGTTTTTAAAAAGTTACAGATCTACATTGATAGACGAAGTTTTACATACATTTATACTGAATATTATGTGGTGAGTAATATTTACGGAAAATCACTTATAAACAGTGGAATTTTACATAATACAGCCCCTTAAACTGTAGGCCCCTTCCCTCTCCTTACTTGGTGGTAGGGTTAAACCCGCCCAGGTTTGTACCAGCAGCTGTATGAAGGTCGGTCGAAGGGGAGAAGCTCACAGCGTCTACAGTTCAAATCGTCTACACTCAATAAATGGACCAACGAGAGATATTTTGCATAACTGTATAAATCATCATTTATAGAGTGTTGTAAGTCGCTTCGGGTTGGGTTAGGTTAGGTTAGTTTCTGAACCATAGACGCTTTTGACCGCACTCGGTCGAAGAGGCTATGAAAAATAGGTTGGTGTTTTCGTCCAGTTAAGTGTAGCCAGCTCGATTTGAGGGAAGCGCTGACATGGCACCTACATAAATCACCAAGGTGTATTAGGCTGACATCACTGGTACCAGAAACTGGTACATTAGGTGTCATCAGTAGCCATCCGTGTCGGTTTCCATAAAAAAAATTATATATATAAATGCACTAAGTAATAGTATAATATATTATAAAATTATGATATAATCATTGACACTGTGAACATTTAAATAATTATTTTACACATGTGGAAGGATGATTGCACATAGTCGGGTTAGTGTACGAGCGTGCATATATACGTTTATTCGTAGGAATTATCCGTCAAATTTAAATGTATATACTACATAGATACAACATGTGCAGCCTTGATATGGATAACGGTTAAGGCTAATTTACATATAATAGTATATAAATTATCATTGGTTCTTTTTTTTTTTTTTGTAAACCACATGAAATAATCAGTCCGGGTCCGTCCTACACCTAGGTTCTCCGCCTGCATAAAACATGGGATATTACAACTTTTCATGCTCCGTACAGTCATGAAATTTATAGCATGGAGCAAGTAAACGAATTTGTATATCTGGGGAAAATGTTTACAAGGGATGGAAAATATGAAGAAGATGTGGAAAAGAGAGTGAAAGCCGGAAATCAAGTGAATGGGGCATTACATGCTATTATGAGCAGCTAAAGTATGTCCAATAGGGCGTAGGGCACGTTTGGCTGTCCATAGTGGAGTGCTGGCCCTTACACTGATGTACGGGAGTGAAAGTTGGGTATGGCAGACGAAGCACGAAAGCAGTATAAATGCTGTGGAAATGCGCGCGTTGTGGAGTATGTGTGGAGTCACAATGAAAGACAGATTGAGAAATTTTGAAGTGCGAGAACGTTGTGGTCTGAAAGAAGATAATAATATAGTGACAAGGATTGAGAAACTAATGCTTCGGTGTTTTGGTCATGTTGAAAGAATGGACAATAGAAGACTAACGAAAGAAATTTTTGGAGCGAATGTGAGTGGACGAGCATGTATGAAGAATATTATGAGAGTGCAAGAAGCGGCAAAGGTGTTTCAGGATCGTGGCACGTGGAGGTCCGTTGTCTCTGCCTACCCCACCGGGAAACAGGAGTGACGCTATGTATATTTATGTATGTATGGAATTTATACATGTTTTTTTATATATGTTTTTTTGGATTTTGTATATTTTAAACATGACGGAGCAATTCGTTCTGGATTGTATGTGTGTTCTATCGTTTAATTGTGCAATGTATTTACCATATGTGCGTTCTATAGTATTCGTGTGAAATTCTGTTTTTACTTTGTTTACCTAATAAGTATTTTTATTATTTTTAAGTATTCACACCCATTGACTAACAACTTCATTTTTGTTTTGTTTCAAATAATTTCAATTCGATTTCTCATTGTGAAATGTAAAGTTGTTCTTGCTACGCCCCGACGTAATTTACCTACGTGTTATTTCTTCTCTTTATTTTAGTAGATACTTACGTAGACTCCTTTTATCACGAATTTAGAAAACTGCTCCTGAAATAAAAATATCAAATTACCTACTAACACAAACATTCTGCATCCAGAAACTGCCCAACAAAGGCATTCTAAACACTCGTGTATTAATTCAACAATATTACATCCAAAAATAAAATTAGCAATGACTTCCATCTCAAACAGAACGCAACCGAGGCCTTAGAACATTAATCGTGTAATATAATACGCATTGAAACCTCATTAAGACGTCCTGTATCGCCGACACGGACTCATACAACTCATACAATGCCATACAAATCCGCGCGATTCCATACAATACCCCCGCTATTGTACGAAATAAGAAAAGCGCATCTCATTACCCTCATACGTTCAGAATCGCATATCTTTACACCACTTTATGTATATCCAAAATTATAAAATAACATAAGATAAATCTCTCCACAAGCAATTATAGATCATACGGCATCGCAATAAAATTAAACGTTGTGTGCTAACAAGATTATAGATATAGCCACTATTAAACTAATAGCTATAAAATAAAGAAGTCCTATCAGATTACAATGTTTTTTGTTCGGGAATTAATGAAAACAATATCGGTATGGTTTTCAACGAAACGTGTCATGCTAAATGTAACCAAGTTAACATTTCTATAGAATTTAGCGTAGTCTTTTATGTACCGATACGAGTACAGTTTTAAAGTCTGATCTAAAAATTACTGCATTTATTGAAAACTATTACAAGTAAATGAAAACTTGAACTGAGAACGGGAAGTGAACTAAAAAAAAAAGAAAATAAAACCGACTTCAAAACACAGAATGTGGGAGGAAAGGTCGAACGGGGCCGCCCTAGGCGAACATACAGTGACAAAACTGGTAACCTTTTACGGAAGGGGCAAGTTCATAGCACCCGTAATCATCGTGCATGTATGAGCGATGTTTGACGGCGGATGAAGCAAAGAATGTGTGTCAGGAACATGTCAAATTTCGCTCAATTGTCTCTGCTTACACCTACGGGTTAGAGGCGTGATGGCATATATGTATATATATATATATAATGTTACATGGGTATGGTATACGTCTATAATGATTTGTCTGGCACTGACTTCGAAAAGTCGGTTTTATGTACAACGTGTTTGGTAAATCGATACATTCCTCGCAGGGGGTATAAATGTGTGTGCAAAATTACAATGAACCCCGAATTGTAATTTTGCATACATATTTTACCCGAGAATTTAAAATCCGGAAAAATTGTGCGCATACCAGGTATCGAACCCACGACCTCTCGAGTAAGACGTGTGCGCTCACCAAATATACTTCTCTGTAACCTGCTGCAACCCTACTACTACTAACCGTACTACTACCGAAAGTTGGTGGATCCTGCATATTAATCTGAACAACTTTTGTACTACGATTATTTTCCAATATTTTTTTTAAATATATAGTACTACAACTATATACAGTGGTCACAACATACAAATGTGGTTTGGGGGTGTGGCTTCAGATGCTCGCATGTATTCACTCGCGGTCAGTTGTAGCGAGTGTTAAAGAGAAGTGGAGTGTGGGGGAGGAGCATAATGGCCACATTTATAAGTTGTGACTAGTGTACTGTGTCCCGCTAGCACTTACACATATGCCCTAGGGTGACCATACATGTTCTTACCTTATGTTTTCCAAAAAAAAAAATTATTCTTAGTTTTATCAAAATAAATTCGTTCTTAATCTACGTTCTCAATCAGCATTGTTATGGTAGTACACACCTACATCTGAATTTAAAAAAAATATATAATAAAATAAATGAAATTATCAAATAAATGATCCGAAATCATTTAAAATAATGGTCCTATAGTAATAGCTAGAATTTTTTTAAAACAAATGGTTTCGCTCTGTCGTCTACACGGCCGTAAGTATTTTTACGAGAAAACGTCTCTGATGGATAAAGATGAAGCAGCTACGCTGTAATGAGGCCTTTTTTTTTTACTTCTTTGGCTTTCTTTACTTGTTTTCATAATTAATTATGTAGTAATTAAATGAATGAAGAGATGTATATAGTCTCACTATGTGCGTTATTGTTGTTGGCCTTGTCTGTGCAGTGACTGTCCGCTGTTTGATCTCAACAATATTTTGCTCACAGCTTCTTCTGGTTATTGATAAGGAATTGGAAGCCGCGAATTGAGTGAATAGCCCCTGTCCCGAGTCAGAGCATATTTACATTAATTAGGACGAGCGAAATCTTCCCGTTTCTTCACTTTACGAAAATAACTACTGAACGTTAATTTGCTTATTTAAATCGCAAAGCGTTTAACCTCTCGTTGCATTTTTGCCACACCATGTGGCAATATCGAAATCACTGTAGTAGTATTTTTGCCACATGGTGTGGCAATTCGCCGCGATTCAACGGAGGTGAGATTTCTCTGTTTGCTTGGTGGCCTCGGTTAAGAAAGAGTACGTGTTAAATGTACACAGTGTCCTATCCTGTTCTTGTAAAAGTTAAATCTATGTTTGAAAATGTATTGTTTGCTGCGTCATTCTAAGTGGTCGTTTGAGTTGTGTGTGGACCTCCAATGTAATTATTATTTTTATATATGTGTCCAATACCAGGTTGATCGTAATGAAGTCCTCTTTCATAAAAACTTATAAGTTCGTGTCTGCGCGCCGAAAGTTTATCAATTTTCCGAGATACAAAGTTTGGCCTTGCAAAATTTCCAAACATTTCAATATGTACATTCAATGTATGCAAAATATTTTTTTTCCTAGAAGTGTTTTAGAAATATACAATCAGCTCAAAGTACATTCTCTCCCGATCAGATCGATGTGCGTAGAACTGAGTTTCATGGAAAAATTACGTATAAGCGGTGGCATCATTTGTGCGTCAGTGTATACATGTGTATGTTTTTATTGTCGGAATTGATGGCCTATTTAGACCTCGCTGGCTCTGCTTTGAATGGAGTATTAATATTTAAAAATATTTATTAATGTAGTTCGATTCTTTGACATTCGAATGACATATATTCCGACATAGATCTTTTTGGGCGTGGAATATAGACTGAACTAAATGGTCGCCATACCAAACGAATACTAAACGAAACGTTATGTAAGCGATGACGCGATAGTTTCGCCCCCAGCCACGCTCAAAATGATCTATGTCGAACTATAACTCAAATTGCTATAAAGTAAACAGATGGTGGCCTAAAAATTCCTAAGCGGACACATGTTTTTCTAGGATTTGTCGAGTTAGCGATTTTTTTAATTTTTTTCGTGTGATATAAGTGGAATACTTTTATTGCACTATTATTACTAATATTATTACTAATATTTTTTTTTCGTGTGATATAAGTGGAATACTTTTATTGCACCATTATTACTAATATTATTACCTACCAAAGTCAGCTGCCGCCTGTTCGTAATAATACAATATTTATGAAATATTACTGTCAATGTAAATAATTATGACTTTTTTAATTTCGCTCGCGATCTTAAATTTTAAATTGATTGTTCCGTCGGGATAACCAAAGGAGTGGTGTTTAGTGTCATATATCTTTGGGTTCGGCATTTGATGTAGATTTATAAATAAAAATAAAGAAATAGGTGCTCGATCTTGTTTTCGAGTTATTTATATATATGTAAATTTCGGGAACTTGCTTCGATACTCCCGCCATTTTTAATCTGAAAAAGATTACAGATTCCAAAAAGGTAACACTCTCTATACACTTTCTTATTAATTTAGTGAGAAATCGTGTAATAAAGCAGTTACGCGCGCGCGCCCGTTTTACCCTCGATGCAACGAGAGTTATTTCGATATTTACGCCAAATGCTAAATGCTAATAATGCTAAAGGTTAAAGAAGTAACACTAAATGTATATCTACTTCTCTTTCACACAATGCTCATATTGTCGAAGGTTTACTTGAAAAGATTGCCTCTGGCAACAAATCCGACTTGTGCTAAGCAGACAGTGCACATAATTTTTTTTTGTATCTCCGAAACCACTGATCCTACACCAATCGTGTTGGTACGTACTCAAACTGAACGTCTCGTCTAGATATATACATCTGTCTTGTCGAAATGAGATGCTCAAATAATAATGGCGAGACGTGTCAATGTTATCTATCAGAAATCGCAACGTTCCCACGGGTTGCATTAAAAGATTAGATGATCCCAAAAGATTACATTAATATTTAACATTATTATAATATTTGGCGCCATAGTCAGAACGGCGGAAACGTCGGTCGAAACGGCTGTGTAAATAGTTCGTGTTTTCCGACCAGTTTAGTGTAACCGGCACGATCAAAGGGGGAAACACTGACATGGCACCTAGTTCACCCGGTGTTATGGGCTGACATCACGGACGTTGTAGGTGATGTAGCCAAAACCGTGTAAGTTTCCATAAAAAAAATAAAAAAAAAACAATTCAACAATTTTTTTACAGTTTTTCTGAAATTTCTCGAAAACCAAACGCTCTACGGAATAACTACACGATAAAGAATTGAATACATAAAAATATATTTTAAATAACTGTAAAAAATATGATAGTTTTCAGTAAAAATTCTGAGATTTTGCGATTGAAAGGTTTTTTCTGACGCTATTATTGCTGTTTTTTTCGTGTTTCTAGATCAAGGAAGTTTGTTGTTCTAGATCATTTTAATGTATTCTGTTCGATTTATAAAGTAACCTTCTATATGAACTGTATTTTTGTAATACTTCAAGTATTTCTGGTTATTTCTTATTTCGCGATGAAAATTGGACGATTTTGACAATATGACTGCCTACGGCGGTTTAAGAGAATCGGACCACCAGGAAAGAAATTTTGGGGTTCCAAAAACTAGATCGCATAACGAAAACGGCACTCGCGCCGCTTCTCCGCAGCTGGATCCATCGGGAGTGCTCATAATATATTATGGATATAATATTATTATATTATGGATATATAATATAATATTATTATGGAATTGAGACATCTTCTTAGGCCTCCAAGAAGACCGGCACTATGGCCCAGAGGTGGTGGGTGATGCAGACTGGCCTCTTCTCTCGCGTCAGCTGCAAACTTATGAAGTCATATTTAAATTTGTTTTGTGTTTTACTTCACCGCAGATACCCTAACAAGACAGACACCTAATCCGTGTTAAGTAGGTACCACAAACACGAACTTTCAATGGGTTCTCTTTCCTGTATAAATTACCTGCCATTACAGAAAATACTGAAGAAAACTGCAAACCATGCACTGAGATAAATACTTTTTCAAAATTACTAATTACATACATACATATCACTCACGCTGAATCCCCACAATTGGGGTAAGCAGAGCAATCGGTGTTGTGCCGCAAGAATTCGTTTAACTGTCCAAGGTCGCCAGTGTAGGAAGCGTGTGCTCCAACGGTCGTCATCCCGGCGGCTCATGTATCCAGCCCACTGCCACTTGAGCTATAGCTATAGCTCTCTCTGCCAAGCACACACAGGTGACTTACAGCACAACACCGACCACCACATTTCGCAAGGTATTCGGACAAGATTCAAGCAGCATGTAGCCTGTCGCCCTTTAGAACGGCATCTTGTTCTTATTGTAATATACTAATTATGTTGGTTTAATGTGAATCTATCAAGTATCAGCGTCGTTGGCTCAGTGGTTGCGGTATTCTGTATTTGATTACCGAAGTTAAGCACAGCCGAGCGCGGTCAAGTCTTGGATGGGTGACCGCTTGACAGTTGACGCTGTTCGTGGTTCGGATTCCACGTTAAACTGTAGCTCCCTTCCCTCTCCTTACATGGTGGTAGGGCAAAACCTGCTTGGGTTGGTACCACCGCACTGAATGAAGATCGGTCGAGGTGGCTATGAAACATAGTTCGTGTTTTGAGTCCAGTTCAGTGTAGCCGGCTGGAATTGAGGGAAGTGCTGACATGGCAGCACCTACATAACTCACCTATGTGTTTAGGCTGACATCACTGGTACCAGAAGAACTGGTGCATGAGGTGATGTAGCCTTCCGTGTCAGTTTCAATAAAAAGAATGCTTTTTCACAGTGACCAAGTGGATCGTTGAAATAACAAACGAGTTTGTCGAACCAACAAGATTGATTCATAAAAACATTCGTGTAGGTACTTGGTTAATTTAACAAGCTTTTTGTTAGGCTCATATTTAACCAAGTATTTTTATCAGTGTGTCTGTAATGTGTTAAAAGACGAACTGAGAATTGAAGGTCATTTGGTCTATAAAAAAAATTGCTGAAGTGTCACATTTGCCTTGCACTGCACCACTGCAACTCCGTAGACATGTCGGCTCCCGTGTGCTGATTGCATGGGAAGCTGCTGAGACGAACATGTCTCCCACATCCCGCCTTAACCTGCTCGCCTTCGCCAGACCAGCCACACTCTTGCGGAACATCCCTTTGTAGTCGATTGAAGAGTTCTTAGATCGAACAGCACCATTTAAGTATCGTTCTTGTGTCAAAGGCTCAATTCACACTGGGACGGCAGCGGTGCGGCGCGCACTTTCGGTGTGAAATAATTTTAAACTGTATCGACATACTTTAAAAGACCAATATCGCTTGAAAAGATCGAACAGGTCGAGCGGCCACGCGCGGCTGCCACGCAATATTGGTCTTTTAAAGTATGCGGATAAAGTTTAAAATTATTTCACACCGAAAGTACGCGCCGCGCCGCTGCCGTTCCAGTGTGAATTGAGTGAGCCTAACTGCGAAGGTGGAGAAGGGATGCGGAGTAGCCTAGTTGGTAAGCGCACGCCTCTTACTCGAGAGGACGTGGGTTCGATAACCTGGTATGCTCGCAATTTTTTCGGATTTTAAAATTTTGCTTAAAATTGTGTGCAAAATTATAATGCACCCCGGTGAAGGAAAACACTGTGAAGAAATCTATACACTAACAATTAGAATGTGTTGTAGTGTATAAAGGTTGACTGGAAGAGATTTCCTCCGGTAATAAGTCCGCCTTTTGCTAAGCATAAAACTCTATATTTATGTATATTTATTTAGGACGGGCTTCCGGGGAATATTTTTGCCTATTCCAATAATCCGCGGATAAATTAGATTGCCTTCAGCCGGACTAGCGCTATGCTTAATAATTACGTAAGTGCCGTGTGGGGCCGGTACTTAAAAGAATGACCCAACTGCATCTCTTCCCATGCATGGCGCAAAAGGCGACTAAGGCATAAGGACAAGATGCCGTGCTAAAGGGCGACAGGCTCGCCACCCCTCACCTTGGCACGGTACAACTACCAAGTCATGCAGTAGGTGGGTCTTCGTGCCTTACATGCTGCTTGATATCTTGTCCGAATACCTTGCGAAATGT
>WYDE02120041.1:0-11452 GCA_009867175.2 Adela reaumurella
TATCACTCACGCTGAATCCCGACAATCGGGGTAAGCAGAGCAATCGGTGTTGTGCTTCAAGAACTCCGGTAAATTACCGCACAACACCGACCACCACATTTCGCAAGTTATTCGGACAAGATATCTATCAGCATGTAAGGCACGAAGACCCACCTACTGCATGAATGAGTAGAAGTACCGTGCTTAGGTGAGAGGTGGCGAGCATGTCAACCTTTAGCAAGGCCTCTTGTCCTTATCCCTTAATCGCCTTTTACGACATGCATGGGAAGAGATGCAGTGGGGTCATTCTTTTAAGTACGCTCCACACGGTATATTTATTGATATATATATATATATATATATACATATATTTATTCGTAGTATTCGTACTTATTTAGATTTTTTGTCCAACCCTTTAATTGAATAAATGTAATAAATATCTATACATTTATTTTAAGAAAATAAATACATAGGGAGTCTGTTTTTTTATTATGAAAGTTGGGTTGCGGATTAGACTAGTTGGTGAGGTTGCGCCTCTTACTCGAGATGTCGTGGGTTCGATACCTGGTATGCGTACAATTTTCCGGATTTTAAAATCTTGGTTATATTTTGTGTGTAAAATTACAATGTGAAGTGAAGGAAAACACCGTGAGGAAAAGAACTCCAACAATACGAATGAGTTGTAGTGTATAAAGGTTGACTGGAAGAGATTACTTCCGGCAATAAGTCCGCCTTCTGCTAAGCATATAAAGTCTATATTTATTTATTTATTTTATGTGTTTTCTGATGGTGGATTAAATGATCCAATAAATAAATTTTATTTCTAGAAATGTAAAGTTAACTATACTTTGTGAACTATTCTTTCTCTTCTTTCTTTTGCAGCCATTTTATTCGCCCCACTGTTGGGTACAGGCCTCTCTCATTTACATGATATGAAAGGATTTTAGTCATACACTTCCTCGGTGATCAACCGCTTTGGAAGTGGGTTTCCTCACGATGTTTTCCTTCACCGGAGTGTCAGCGGTCATTTCGCATAAATTCTAAAGTAAATATTGTGCTCCCAGTGGGTATCGAACCCACACCTCTCGCTTGAGAGGCGTGCTCTTGCCCGCTCGGCCAGTATGACGGTTCTTATATAATTATAATTATTTTCGAATATTCCTCGCTTTTCTTTACTAGTAAAGCCTAGTAACTAGGCATTTGTAGATTTGTTTGTAGAATTAGGCTTGTGTAGTTTCTCAAAATTCTAACTTGATTTTACAGACTTCTTGTTGAAGAAGACTTGTGTTTTCTGTAAATAACTCAATATTTTGCTCGCAATAATTCCAAAACCACTGAGTAGACTTAGGTATGTAATTTCTCTCTACAACGAATAACTAGGCACAAAGAACACAAATTTAAGAGAAGGTTAAGAACTGATTTCTTTAATCACAACAAGGAGCGTAAATAAAACTTTAAATTATTAATAACACAAATTACAAGAATATTAATGAAAATTAAACGGTAGGTTCTTTAGCTGTAATATTAGATGATGTATGTCAGCCTGTGTCATTCAGATTCAGAATAATTCTAGCTCAATCGGAATGACACAGACTGACACACATAATCTCATATTACAGCCGAAGCACCTACCGATAACATGTTACAGCCGAGTTTATGGCCGAGTACACTGTTGTTTCCGAAACACGATTTGAGAAACATTTCTCGATAGAATTAACTTTGTCGTACCGGATGTTGTCGTCCCTCCTGGCGGGTGGTGTTACCACACTTCGCTTACCTGACCAATGTCGCCAGTGTAGGAAGCTCGTGCTCCAACGGCCGTCATCCCTGCGGCTCACGTGTCTAGCCCACTGCCATTTGAGCTTTGCCACCCGGTGTACAATATCTACTACTTTGGTGCGTCGGCGAATTTCTTCGTTTCGCACCTTGTCTCGTAGCGATATTCCCAGCATGGCACGCTCCATGGCTGACATACCGGGTTATCATCACATGTCATGATTGAGTGAAGAGGTTAGAGTTAATGCACTCGACACAGCAAGTCTGATTGGTTGAAATCGTGGCGGGGTCTCTTCACTCATTCATGTAATGTTAACCCGGTAGTAAGGCTGGTCATATATCCTGGCCAGGGGGGTGACTATGGAAACATCACTGACATTAAATCGACAATGTGCGAGAGGGATTTTGTATTTAATTCACTATCTGTGTCATTGTCATTTATAACTTGACATGACATTGACAGCTACCATAGTAGGGAGGCTGGTATGGACATTCGGTTATATGCGGGGTTTTGAATGCCATGCCAGCCTGACAGGTGCCTATTCAAGCCCCTCTTGAAGGACTCGAAACTGTAATTGGACACATATTATATTTATAGGCAGGGATAATTTTCGATAAACTCTGTTTGCGATCTGTAAATCGCGTTTTCCGTTTTACATAGTCCAAGGAAAGGCAATTAATATTTTTGACAGATAAGTGCGCAGTACTCGTAACCTACGAGCATGTATGAAGAATATTAAGAGAGTGCAAGAAGCGGCAGAGATTTGTCAGGATCGTGGCACGTGGAGATCCGTTGTCTCTGCCTACCCCACCGGGAAACAGGCGTGACGTTCGTATGTATTTGGCAGATTCATAATGGGATATCGGGGGCTTAATAGTTAAAGAACACATGCTATGTACTCGCAAAACACTTTTTTGTTTTCATATAACGTAAAACCTACTGAACAATTTTCCATCGTGTTATCTGGTTTAAGTAGCGTGAGGACGAAGATTTAAAATAATTTACGTAGCATCACGACAGGACATCAGAGACCTGAGTAGTTACAGAAAATGTGTTAAGTCTGAGCAAACAATCTACATTTGCTATTGACGTAAGCACTGTTTTAAAGCCTCAGTTTAAAACTGGTATTTTTAGATGTCAGTGCCATGTCATATTTGTCTGAATTCGCTTGACAAACGCCAACAAAAGGCATATTTAACACAGGTAATTCATGTGACGTGACGTGTGGTGTGACAAATGACACTTCACAAATTATTTTATATATTTTATGAATGCATAATACAATACAATAATAATGGAGTTCCAGTTCCTTCTTTTGTGCTATTTTAGTTCCGTTGTTGTGGTCAATATTGTTGATTTGTTATAAAGGGGTTACCCACTAAATAGGTGTTTTCCCGTTCATGCATACATAAATCTTTCTGTTTGTGAAAATAAACTATTTATAATTTAATAGTTTTAGGCATACAAATCGTAAAAAGATAAAATAAATACCTAATAATTTCAATCCGTGTGGGGCCGGTACTTCAAATAATGCATCTCTTCCCACACAAGTCGTAAAAGGCGACTAAAGGATAAGGACAAGATGCCTTGCTAAAGGGCGACAGGCTCGCCACATTGGCACGGTACTTCTACCAAGTTATGCAGTAGGTGGATTTTCGTGCCTTACATACTGTTTGATAATAAATCTTG
The DNA here is from genome assembly GCA_009867175.2 of Adela reaumurella. Taxonomy (NCBI): domain Eukaryota; kingdom Metazoa; phylum Arthropoda; class Insecta; order Lepidoptera; family Adelidae; genus Adela; species Adela reaumurella. Next base: position 3,446 of record WYDE02120041.1, read on the forward strand.
TCCGAATACCTTGCGAAACGTGGTGGTCGAAGTTGTGCTGTAATTTACCCTAGTTCTTGCAGCACAACACAGATTGCTTTGCTGACCTCGATTTTCAGGATTTAAGCGTGAGTGATATGTATCTCGTATATATGTAATTTCAAAACTGTTGGTTTTGAACCAAATCGTTTTCAAGGTATTGAAGGAATCGAGACTGTAATTGGACATATATTATATTTCCTATTATGGGCAAGGAGAATTTTCGATAAACTCTGTTCGCGATCTGTAAATCGAAACTCGATCGATCTTTAAAAGTGAATGAAAATGGGTGTCAATAGATATCAATGGAGAGTTTCTCAGTCATCGTCGTTTTGCCGATGACATTGTCCTTCTCGTTCATTCCCGGGATTAGCTTCAGAAGATGCTCAGCGACCACTATGAGGCTTCGTTGAGGGTCGGTCTGAAAATGGACCGTGATAAAATCAAAGTCATGTCGCCGGAGGTTATGCGTGGGGAACAAGTAATCGATAAAGAAACAATCGAACAAGTGGAGGAATAAATTTACCTCTGCCAAATACTTCCGCTAGATCGACAAGGCCTACACAAGGAGGTAGAAAGATGCATTCAATTGGGTTGGGCTGGCTTTGGAAAACTGAAATTAGTCTTGAAGTGTGTACTGCCGCGATTTCATGAAACTTACAAGTTTACTGATCCGCTAGAGTCAACTTGTTAATAGTGCTTCTACCGGCTTAAAATCACACGAGTGAGTGAAGAGGTTTCAACCATTCATTAGTAAGCGTTAACGCACTCGACACGGCCAGTCTGTATTTGTATTTGTATTTATGTATTTATTGTCACGCTTATTAAAAACGAACAAAAAGGTAGACTTAATGCTAGCATAGCACTCTTATATAGCCAACCTTTGGGGTGGGGACAGCATAAGTCGGCGTAAACAAAATGAAGCATTTAAATTAGGGTTAAATTTAAAAATACATTTACATAAATACATAACCAATATCTATCTGTATATATCTATCAATATATATACATATAGCAAAGCAACAGAAAATTATCATTGATTGGCGATATCACGGAGCATTGTGGAGCGTCAGCGTTCACCGACAGCATCAGAGCAGCAACCGTCTACTAGGACCTGAATGCCCCGGCCATGCAGAATCGTTGATAGCGTCGCAAATATTGGAGGGGAGGCCTTAGGCCATCAGCTAGGAAAAAGTACCTTGTAAATGTACAAAGGCCTTGACATGTCTACCAACCACCAACTTCATATCCATTCAGAATTCATGACCAATCGTCATAGCCTCACGAAAGTCTTCAAGCGATTCACCAGAGGCGGGTGACGTGTCTCCTAGGAGATCACCGGCCGCGCGTTTTGGCCTAGATCCGTATTACCGGTCAGAGGTGAGTTTATCTCTATAGGTACGCCATCAATTTAGCATTCATAAATTAGTTCCATTACCTTGCAAAGCTGGGAAGCAACCGCTATCGGGCGATATTTGGCAGTTTCAGAACGACCGCTTTTATTTGGGAGGGCTGGACGTTAGGCAGACTTCCAAATCGACGGTCATGATCCAAGCTGACGACAGTAATCGGTCGCAGGAGGAATAAGACAGTTGGATCAGACGTGTAACAGGGGCCAACTCAGGACTCAGGAGCAAGTACAATAGATCTATTTAGGTTACAGGTGAGTTTTACTGAAAAATTAGTTTGATAATAATTTAAAAAAAATATATTGTAAATTGTCATAAACGCTGAAAAAAATAGTATTTAGATTATACAATTGATTTCGTTTCATAAAATGCGCTATTTATGTAACATTCCATAATGGCGACTAGTGAAAAAAACAGCTTAAATATTTTATTCCATCGCCAGAATTTGGGTTTGTATTTGGATGGATACGAGTACATATTTCGCGAAATTAGTATAAAATTCATTAGTATTTAGAAATTAGTCTCTTCCCATGCACGTCGTAAAAGGCGACTAAGGGATAAGAACATGATGCCGTGGTAAAGGGCGACAGGCTCGCAACCTCTCACCTTGGCACGGTACTTCCACCGAGTCATGCAGCAGGTGGGTCTTCGTGCCTTACAAGCTGCATGATATCTTGTCCGAATACCTTGTAAAACGTGGTGGTCGGTGTTGTACTGTAATTTATCGGAGTTCTTGCGGCACAACACCGCGTGCTCTGTTAACCCGATTGTCGGGATTCAGCGTGAGTGATATGTATTATGTATGTATGTATGTAGTATAAATACACGTTTTAATATCATCAAAATGTTATAACGGCCACTAGTGGCAAAATAACCACTTCCATTGTTCCTTCCATCGCCTGGAATTCTGTTCTATAAGGTCAAACGAGATAGCTCAGAAACCAAGCTGCCATAACCCCCATATACGGCCATCCAGGTCACGACACAATTCTCGAACATTCTCATAATCTAATGATTATTTCTATAACATTCTCTCCTACAATTTTATAGTTCGAATAGTTAAATGACCATTAATAACCATTTTATACTGTCTAAAATTTATTTGATGTGAAAATGTGTCTAGAATTCGCGGTCATTTGGGAATAAACAATGGGGAAAGGAGTCTGTCTAAATGAGCTTCGAGATGTGTGAGAACAAGTTGCTTTTCACAAATCAACGCCATTTGAATAACTGTTATTGTCTCTGTTACTTTCCTCTTGGTTCCGATATGAGCTGTGTTACACACATCGGTGTTAACATTATGGTTAGAAACTAGTACTTCACGATTTTTTTTTATTGCTTCAAAACTAGGTGGCTGTGCTTTGAAGCCGGTGCATCGAGTGCAGACAGATTCGCCCCGATGAAGTGCCACTTAGACTTGAAGGCGGACGAATGTTTCTTTTGATCCACGCACGATATGAAGATCCGTAGATTGAGACATAGGGAAAAATTGAAATTTTTGGTTGATTTTCCTTGCTTAGCATGCGAGTCGCTTACTGAATCTTAATCAGAAAAATACGCAAAACAAATAAAGAAAAATGTCCGAACCGGGATGTGAGCCCGGGACCTTTGGCTTTAGCTGCCACTGCACTACCAACTTTGCTACCCAGACCGTGACGTGTTCTCTTAATTTTGTTTTCCGTATTTTTCTGATTAAGATTTAGTAAGCGACTTGCAAGCTAAGCAAGGAAAATCAACCAAAAATTTCCATTGGAAATCTCAGAAGTAGTTTCTAGTGTAGTCTATGTTAAGTATGATCTAACGGCGACAGCATACGTTGATCACCAATCGATGTAGACTACTTCGAACGCTGAGTGAGCGTTAAGAAGATCCAGATGAATACATCAACAAATTGAAGAGAACACGTCACGATCCGGGTGGCGAAGTTGGTATAGCAGTGGCAGCTAAAGCCAAAGGCCCCGGGTTCAAATCCCGGTTCGGATGTTTTTCTTTATTTTTTTCCGTATTTTTCTGATTAAAATTCGATAGGGAAAAATGTTCCCAAAGCCCGTTAAACACCTTCGCAGTGTGACACAAGAACGATTTAGAGAATCGTGCAGTTCTAAGAACTCTTCTATCGACAACAAAGGGGTGTTCCGCAAGAGTGTGGCGGGTTTGGCGAAGGCGAACAGGAGGAGGGGGTATGAGGGAAGCAAGTTCATCCGAGCAGCGGACGCAGTAGTACCAATAAAACAGGCTCAATGAATCAACGATGCACGTACATACGTACTGAACAAATTTTGTTAATCCTAGAACGGACCAGTCAAAGTTGGGTAGAACTGTCACCGGTCTTACCGTACGAGTACGCAGTAGGTAGGTACCAAAATGATCCTATCTATATATATTATTTTTAAGACTGGACATTTGTGAAAGTTTAATATGCATACGAATAAAAAAAAATTTCATAAAAAATTAAAACCCGACTATGCAAAAAACTAGTTTTTAAATAAAAACTTTTGCGTAGTCGGGTTTTAATTTTTTATTAAATTATTTTTTGGAATCAGATTTCCCAGATCTTCATTTTGATATCCCACTCGATAGGTTTTGTACACTTTAAATTTTTAGAGTAAAACAATATGGCGTCTAGTGTCCGCCATTTTGTTTTTTCTGAAAATCGACATATCCTATGTCTCATTCCCAAGTCAGACGCGTAAATTGGTACCAATATCATTTAATTCGGCTCAGCCTTTCTTGAGTTACAGGGGCACAAACATATGTACAGACACACACACACATACACACATTAGACCCAACACATGACTCCTCCTTTCGTAGTCGGGTAAAAATACAACAAATAATACTTTTATCGTGTCCTTAAAGTATTTTTCAACTTTATCTATGTAGGTACTCATTTTATAAATAACTAGGAAAGACAAAGGTGAATATTTTAAGAGGTAGCTCAAAATAACTAGACCAGTCCAAGGGCTGGAACTACTGAAAATTATAAGCCGATTCTAAGTCTATCGATCATACTGTTTTGTTGTAAAATGTTATCATACATTCATACATATCACTCACGCTGAATCCCGACAATCGGGGTAAGCAGAGAAATCGGTGTTGTGCTGCAAGAACTCCGGTAAATTACAGCACAACACCAACCACCACATTTCTCAAGGTATTCGAACAATATATCTCTATCAAGCAGCATGTAAGGCATGAAGACCCACCTACTGCATGAACTGGTGGTAGTACAGTCCAAGGTGAGAGGTGGTGAGCCTGTCGCCCTTAAGCACGACATCTTGCCCTTATCCCTTAGTCACTTTTTACGACATGCATGGGAGGGGATGCAGTGGAGTGGGGTCATTATTTTAATTACCGGCCACACACAGTACAGTACCGACCCCACACAGTACAGTACCGACCCCACACAGTACAGTACCGGCCCCACACGGTACTGATATCACTTGATGATGACACAGTGATGACTTTACAACAAAAAGAGTATGATGGATAGACAAAGAATCGTTTCATCTTTTGGGGTAGAGTAGACTGGTCTAGTTATCTTTGGCTACCTCTTCAAACAGATAAAGGCGGCTTCCCTAAGGGCCTATATCCTCATTTTCTTACGCAATTTCACCATGAAAAAACGCTATCCTAAACGGTGGAATTTTTACCCTCCCGGGTCGGTACGTGCATTTCGTCTAGTTTGCATTAGCCCGACCGAAAAGAGAGAAGTACCCTGTGATGGCTTCATACAAAAAACAAATAAAAAATATTTATCAAATCAGATCAGGACTTTTTACATGTTTTTCTTAGGCATGGTTAAAAATGTATTCTTATTTATGTTACATAGAAAAAGGTACACTAATTTCCATGACATGATCCCCTGTGCTATGGGATAATAATTAATCAGTCAATTCCCCTCCTATTGCGTCAGGAAAGTACTCCGTCAGGATTGATGGAGCTTAGGCTAACAACACGTTTCAATCGAGATTATGTGACATAAGAGGTGCGAGCCAACCACGAGTGGATGATAGATAACATAATAAATTAATTAATCACTCAGTCCAGCCTTTCCCAAACTTTTTTTCCTGTGACCCGGTCATTTTATGCATTCTACTTCGTGGCCCACTAACAACCTAAAAAGTTCATTAGATACCTATTCTGGTATCTACATTGACCATGGTACTATGGTCGTCAGAAACGCGAGACGCCGCTGCGACCCGGTATTTTTTTTTCGTGGCCCGGTACCGGGTCGCGACCCATTGTTTGGGAAACGATGACTCAGTCGATTCCCCTCGGATTCAGTTTCAGGAAAGTACTCCGTCAGGATTGATGTAACTTAGGCCAACAACACGGTTCAATCAAGATTATGTGGCATAAGAGGTGCGAGCCAACCACGAGGGGATGATAACATAAAAGTAAACTAATCTAATACGGTGATCAAACTTATCAAAATGCTTCATGTACTGATTGATACCAATTTCCCGGCTGATAGAGGACCTGGACCTAGAACATGTATACCCGTTAGTAACCCGGCGAGCTTACTGGCGACAGGTTCGCTTATAGTTACATATAACCTCGCCTGATAGCTTTACCTACTCGGTGTGAAACATGCGTGGGCTTGTTAGTGAATAAGCTGTTTATACAGAGTGGCGCAAAACCCATCACCCATCACCCTTATCGGAAGATGCTCTTATTTTTGCAAATTGTATCTTACGTAATCGCGAGTTACCTGGCTGGAATTGAGGGAAGTGCTGACATGGCACCACCTACATAACTCACCAAGGTGTTTAGGCTGACATCACTGGTACCAGAAGAAGTGGTTCATCAGGTGATATTGCCACCCGTCTCAGTTTCCATTAAAAAAAAATAAAACAAATCCTATAGGAAACAAAGTTCATTAAAAGAGAATTTCGTCGGATATATTTTTTAACGAATGGCGAAAAAAATTGTCCCGGATTTTCCTATCTAAGAGTTGGCAACCCTACTTGGCACGAACCTATCCAACTACCATTAAGAGGCGTAGTAGATTTTCAAATTTTTGTTTTATTACATCTTCATATTCTTTTCTGTAACCACGGCGTTATTATAAAGCATAATCACGCGCTTAAAGAAGTATGAATGTTAATGTTGAAACATAATTTTTACGAGAGTCATTGATGAAAATGAATAGGAGCGGCGTAATATCGATCCCTGTGAAACTCCGAATAATTCGGCTTACCTATTGCCTTTTTATCTTGTCAAAACACCTTGCTGAAACTGATTGGACGATATTGTGGTATGATATCTGCTTCAATATAGCATCACACAGAGCTATTGCTCTCTTATTCTAGTAAATATAGATTTTAAATCTTTTTATCCCATTTAGAACAGCCTTCTTTCTCATTGGTATGACATGAAATAAATATTGTGCTCTTGTGACCACACGCTTGAGAGGCGTATTATACTCTCGCGTGCTCCGCTAATATGACACCCTACTGTGGGTAAATCTGTTGGTACGTATTATTTGCTAATCCTATTTTATACTGAAATCATTCGAGAGAGGCATAGGATATATATTTAAAAAAACTGGCTATACAGTGAAAGCCTTTGCGTGAGCCCTCCAGCAAAATTAAATTGCAATTTAATTTTTAAATAAATATTCTGTAATATCTGTATCCTAATGTCTTGATGCAAGGGGGCGAATCGTCGCCTAATACGTCCTAAGGCCTGTAGATAATCCTAGACCTACGAGAATCGATACATATTCGTCTTCTAGCGTACCCTTCCCGTGACGATACAGCGGATAACCTAGCAGTTATGAAATTAATATTTATTTGTTCGTCTGAGTGCAACATCTCGGAAGTAATCGAGGCTGAATGGGTTGGGGGAGTCTGTTGACAGCCATTATCACAGTACAAACAAGCCGGAGTAGCCCTTAGAACAATAGAAATAAGAGACACTAAGATAAAGGGGATATTCTGCACCAAAAACCATTATCTTTAAGAAAACAAGCAGACCGAACTAAAACTATAAGAGCAACTGTCACAGAAAGAATAGCCCAAGATGCAGGCGACGAAAATCTTACAACAAACATGTAAAATATCCTGACATCACTTTTCCCGATATAAATCACAGTATGCTCTTGGTAAAAGTATTCATAAGAACAATAAAAGTAAAAGCTAAGAAGATTAAGATGTAACGAAAACAGCTACACTTATGGGCAGCAGCAAGTATAATATTAGAACCTGCAATCAAAAATAGCTCGTGTCCCAATAAAAATACGAATGAATAAAGAATAAACCGAAATAGTTCTCGCTATGAAACTATCAGAATAACTCTAGAGGGGATAACTATAAAGCTCAAATAAGAATTGAATAACGTATTTTATGAATTATTTTTCAACACGAAATATATGGGATTATTCTTTTAGTCTTTCGGTCTTGATTACGTGCACATCTTAAAAATAAGTTATTTAATACGTCACGTAAAATATTTATCTATACCTACTTATCTATCTATAACACATGTGATTATTACTGTTTTTTTTTATTTAAACTGACACGGATGGCTACATCACCTAATGCACCAGTTCTTCTGGTACCAGTGATGTCAGCCT
>WYDE02120151.1:0-11452 GCA_009867175.2 Adela reaumurella
TAATAATAACAAATTATTTATTACCTACACAGGTTTTAGTGTACGGGAAATAATTTTCGGCCATCTAGCATCTCCATGTATGAAGGACATCTTGTTTTCTTCACCGCGACTTTGGTTGAACTATATAATGATGTGTCATAAGTCATATACCAATGTCACCGGTATTTAGATGGTATCCAAACAAATAATCCAGGGTGTGTGTCAGATTAGCCGAGCTGGCAAGAGCACGCCTCTCAAGCGGGAGGTAGGGGATCGAACCCCACTGGGAGCGCAATATTTATAACTTTAGAATTTGTACTGAAATGGCTGCTGACACTCCGGTGAAGGAAAATATCGTGAGGAAGCTCACATCCAAGCCGATTGGTCACCGTGGATGTGTATGACTAAATCCTCTCATATCATGTAAATGAGAGAGGCTTGTACCCAGCAGTAAAATGGCTGCAAAGAAAGAAGATGAATCCAGGGTGAAAAAATAAAATAAGCACAATTGAAAATTTGCTTCATGTACAAATAAAAAAAAATACTGACAGCGAGAAGGGCAGAGAAAGGTATGATTAGATGGTTTGGACACATGGAGAGAATGGATGGTGAGAGAATGACCAAACAAATATATTAAGCGAAAGTGGAAGGAAGGGTCGAACGGGGCCGCCGATAGCTGAACGTACCATGGCCAAATAGGTAACCTTTTACGGAAAGGGAAATTTCGAATCGCAGCTCCCTTAACTGGAGCGCATGTATGATGCTTGATGAAGCAAAGGATGTATGTAAGGAACGTGCCAAATAGAGTTCACCCTGGAAAGAGGCGTGATGGTATATAGGTATTTATTATTTATTAAACATAATTTAAAGGAAAGCGAAATCTGAGAAGACCGCCTGCCAGATGGGACAACGAAATCAGTAGGTCCACCACGAGTTATATACATATAGCAACACGTACCGGGACTGTTCCCAGAATGGAAAAGCGTATGTCCAGCAGTAGGCGGTTAAACGCTGAGCACGATGATGAACTAGAACTGATCAATAAAAACTTGCCAAAGAGCCTCAGAATGAGCAAGTCAAAGTGGCAATAAGAATATACCTACCTCAGGTTCTCGAGTCCGTGGCTTCTCCGTTCCCGAGGATTCCTCAACTCATCTTCAGCCATTGCCTTTCCTCGTTTCGTAACAACCCAAAACGAGTGTTACCACGATCACGATCTAAGCCAAGCGGTAAGTAGAGCATTTGCGACAGTCGAACCTCGACTCGAGCGCTCCACCAACACCAAGACGACCTTCGACGGACGACCAGCGGCCTGCGCGCGCGCACGCTGGCTGACTAAACGGCGGGGGAAAGAGGAAAGGGCAGGGAGGGGAGGGGGCAGGCAGACCGGTCGCAGACCACTTTCACTGCCTGCACCACTTAGCCCAGTTTTTAGAAATTCGCTTATCGTTTATTGTTATACAATCTTGTGGCATTGGCGGTTTTGAGAGCGCCAACTTGCTGCGACCCTCGCCATGTTGGGAACTTGCTGGGGACCTTGTATATGCTTGGCACGATCTTCGACCATCGGTCGTCGAGGACGATGCATAGGTAGTTCTTTCTTGGTAAAGATAGTAATCTTACAGAAAGTGGTAAGCTTGATAAGGAATGAATGAATGAATGAACACTTTATTGCACACAAGAAAATTACAGATAGAAAACAGAATAAAAGAAGACAAGGAAGTGCAAAGGCGGACTTAACCCTAAAGAGTGTTTCTGTCAGTCAACCTTTTATTTATTAGTAATAGCAGTACTAGTGACTCTATTCATTATTACTAAGGAAGCTATTCACTCTGTATAAATGATAGGATTTGAAGAGTTGCAAACTTTATGGTTTTCTCATAAATGACAAAGAACGTGTTTGACTTAGGCCCCTTTTTAACTGGCGAGTCGGGCCGTTTATAACTCACCTTAAGAATCAGTCCAATCAAACAAATATGCATAATTAAATTACATAATAACAATTTTTTTGTTTTAAAAGTTCGCAGAGCCATACCTATTATTAACTTCAAATTCAACTTTAAATTTTTTACTAATTTAATAATCTTTAATAATTTCTTTAATTTTGATATATATATGTACATATATATATATATAAATGGGTGTTGGTTGTACAGTCCTATCGTCTGAAAGCTTTACACCGGAAATAGAGATAAATTCGAGATCTCATTCTGTCATATTGACGCCGATCATCGAGGAAGAGGGACTTCGTAATTTTGTCCCTTTCCACAGTAACGTTTTGAAAATACACGTGTGTACCTACATATCTATAACGTCGATAAACTCCGAAACAGCTTGAACGATTGATTTGAAACTTCGTACAGTTGTTGTTGGCACTGAGGAGTTTTTTTTTCCTGTCAACTTTGCTGTACGAGTAACTAGTCTTTCCCACTAAATGGCGCTACAGCGCATCAACAAAAAGAGTTCAACGGCGTAGGTTTCGCTGCCTAATAAAGATATCGGGCGGGGTCGCATATTTATCTAGGAGGCAGAAAAAAAACTATGAATTTGTTATTAAAATGATTACGCTGGACGTGTTCCTTATTTTTTCGGCATCAAGAATATGTAGGCCTGGCAACTGGGAGCCGTTGCGTTAAGAAATGGCAACACTTTAAAAAGTTTAAAAAATCCTTTCTCAAAAGCTGTTAGTTGGATCCGAAAAGTATCCAAAAGTAAAATGCTCCTACTAACTTCTGCACTCCTAGTACTTCGGAACAAATTAATTCCTTTAAATTCGTAGGAACAGCTCTATATCTCACTGGTGGCTGCGAGTCCTCGACCTAGGGTCACGGCATCGGACTCCGAAGCCCCTAGGCGTCTCCAAACCAGTTCCATGTAAATAATTTGTTGGATTATGAGCGATTCGTCATTATAAAGTTAGTCTTTACTCATTATTTACAATTTTATCGACGGGCAAATTAATACATGGGTCAAATGCCCTGTTCAATTGAGTAAGATGGCTATAGCGGCATTAGCGGCTTGTCGGCAAATAGTCCTCCCATCTCTTAGATAGATAGATAGATTCTTTATTGCACAAAAGACATAACATACAGGAAAATTAAAAAGAAACAAATACAGTGCATCTACATCTCTTGCAATTATATTCAAATTATCTTTTCATCATTCATGCTAACATTATACATTATAATTAGAGCTTAATTTGTTATTGGTGCTATCAGGGTTTTGAATACACTCGAATTTGCATTTTCTTTTAACTTTTAAAGCCAGTTTGATAATTCTAGCTAGATCATGCATGACAAATTGAAAATGGAAGTCTTCGACTTGATTTGAATATAGAGTGACTTGTTACCAAGGTGACGTCACAATATCTTTTTACGAAATACATCCCGGTAGTCTTGGGATAAGAAAGGCTAAAGATACTTAGGTCTCTTCGCAGGCAAACACAATGTTGGAAAGTTGTCGTACCATGTCACTCAGAAAGTTTTGCGACTAACAGTTTTTGTCTATGGCACACAGGCTGGTTCTATGCCAATTTAAACTATGAATATTTATTACAAAAGCCACAACATTCTAAATTAAAATATCCCTTCACATTTTTTACGACCAAAATTAAAATATTGTTTCTCACTGAAAAATGGATCTATAAGGAGAACATTTTCGCGCGATAATTTTGTACGATTTCAAATGTCAATTAAAACCAGAAGAATCATTGAAAGACTTCGAATGGCGTTCACAGACAAATGAACCCATAGAGCGACTATTTTCCGCTGGTTGAACTAATTTATGCGTGGTCGAGTAATTTTGGCGGACGAAGAAAGAAGTGGCCGCCCTATGACGGCTGATACAGAAGAAAACATGCTGGCTGTGAAAAATGTAATTCAAGAAAATAGGCGAATTACATATGAAGAAATTCAGCATATAATGCAGATTGGATCGGGAAGTGTGCATGAAATTCTACACGGGCATCTTCGGGTACGGAAGATAGATTCACGCTGGGTAAGGAGGTTCGGGTAGAATGGTGCCGTGATATGATAGCAAAGTTTGGAGCAGGCTCGTCTCGGCGCGTTTACTATATCATTACGGATGATGAATTATGGATTTATCAGTATGATCCAGAAACTAAGCGTCAGTCAACAGTGCATTTTTTCTAAACCCATAAAGCGAAGCGGGCGAGAAATGCAGGCAAAATTTTGATCGCAATTTTTTTTTCTTTAACGAGCTATCTGGTGACAGTACTCCGACAAGATCAAAGGAGCATCAATGCTGAATGGTATGTTATCAATTTTTTGCCAGAAGTTTTTACTGTCGTGAGCAACAAGCGACCGAACACCGGCCTCCGTGGGCTACTGCTCCACCACAAAAACGCGCCGGCTCACTCGGCGCTCAAAAACTACTTTCTGGACAGCACACCGGTCAAACTTATAGGTCATCTTCCTTACAGTCCTGATTTGGCACAGTACGACCTTTTATGTTCCCCAAAATAAAAAATAAACTCGAGGGAAAACAGTTTTCATCAACGGAAGTTGCACTGGCTGCGTTTGAGAAGGCGGTTGAAGAAGTGATGCGGACTGGAAAATGAATAATGGAAAAAAGCAATGGAAAATTCTTCCAACATGACCGAAGGATCCCATTCTCAATCCTTGTAACTATATCTTCTTTCAGATCACAACGCTCTCCCACTACACACTCTATCTTTCATTGTGTCTCCACACATACTCCTCAACGCGCGCATTTCCACAGCATTTATCCTGCTTTCGTGTTTCGTCTACCGTACCCAACTTTCAATCTCGTACATCAGTGTAGGGGCCAGCACTCTACCATGGACGAATTCTGGTGTATCTACTTTAATTTATTTTATAGACGTCGAAACGCATCCGGGTGTGAGCCCATAACACTCAGATATCTACACCCGATTCCATAGGTCCGTTAGGCCTGCTGTGATCATTTAAGCTGATCGAGGCCTCATAGCTACATTCCGAGTGAGAACCGAATTTTTACGAAAATAATCCCTATATTGGGGCCCTCCGTTTGGTTCTGCTCAAACGTTTTGTTTTCACCAGCTAAGTATATGCGTGGTCGTGCATATGACCACCACCTAATGTGTGTCATGTGTCGATTTTTATCGGAACCTTTACAGCAGTTCATACTTGTGAGCTCATCCAAACTCGCGTCCGCTATCAGTGTGCGTAGCACCAATGCGCGATTTAGATCACCAATTCTCCATATTGGTAACGGAGCTCTTATAGTGGCTCACCACTCGCAACACTTGAACCCGAATGTTACTTATTCCCATCTAGGCCTGAAGGGCGGGACTCCGTGCTAAACCACAGCCCCTGTGAGACAAACCCAAAATGTTCCGCGCAGAACGCGAAGCGCTCTGGGGCTTAAAACGGAACACCGCAGTACTCGGCTCAGCATGTAAGGTCTTTTTATTTTATTTTGCCCGTTGTCCATGCCATTGTCATTTTATTTTCATTGTCATGTCTTTTTTTTTTGTAATTTTAGCCATGTCATTGTCTGAGTGGGGTCAATGACATGGTTAAGTGAAACTGCCTCAGGTTCACTTAGTACTCATATTAGCACTTGCAACTTGCGTTGGCGCGTGCAACGTTAATAAGTATTCGTCGAGAGACAATGTGCACCTTGCCCTCTACCACACATCATTTTCTAACATAGACACCAGTTGCCGCACCCAATTGTGGGATAAGGTAGCTAACTGAGTTGTATGGGTAACCGCCGTGTGGCCTGCATAGGAAAGTGGTCAACGGATATTAGAATCCAACTCCGAAACCTTGGGTGAATAAAAACCAATTGCTATCTCGCACGGTTATTAGTTATTACATACATAGGTACAGACCATCACGCCTCTTCCAAGGACGAGTAGGCAGACTTTCTACTATGATAGACGTACCTAGTAGGTATCTATACTTCTAGCAAAACGCGAAATTATCAGAAATTCAACTATAATTTCTGATCCTCCCTAAAATAAAACAATTGAATAAAGGTATTTTTTTGACATTATCGGAATGTCAATAAAATATCTCCTGGCAACATTTTCACCTTCCATTTCGTATAATATTCCGTTACGAATTTCGTGAAAATGTTTTGCTAAATATTTCGAAGATATGAAAATTAATTTAATAATTAGAACTGTAGGGCAGTAAACGGTAAGGCAAACCCCACAACCTTTCTCGCTTCGTGTAAAAACTGAACCAATGAAAATGTGTTACAAAATAATTTAAAAAAATCATAGTGTAATTAATATTCAGAGGATATATCAACCTGGAAGGGACATTTTAAGAGCTTCTATCTGTTTGATGACAGTATGGATACGGATATCGGTTAAAAAAATGAGGTGCGACAAATAATCAAGATAAAGGAAGTATAGGCAATCGATAATGAAGAAACAAATAGTGCTATTCAGGATGAAGTAAGCGTAGATAACTCGGTAAGGCTGCGGGATATGACCGTCCTCGTAACCGTTAAAATGGTTAGATACCATGGCCCTGGAGTACTGCACTTCCTACAATGTTTTTAGAAAAAATATTGGAGGGAAGCTCACGTACCACAGGATTTGTGCAAGGTGGTCATAGGTCCACTGTTCAAAGGAAACGGTCGGAGCAAGAATGTAAGAACTACATACATTCATAGCGTCACGTCTGTTTCCCAGTGGGGTAGGCAGAGACAATGTATCTCCACGTTCCACGATCCTGACACACCACTGCCGCTTCTTGCCCTCTCTCATAATATTATTCATACATGCTCGTCGGTTACGAGTACTGCGCACTTGCCCCTTTTTGAGAACTTGATCGATTGTTCTATTTACGTGCGTCTAGGGCGACCCTTCCCGATTCGCTCCAAAAATTCATTTGTTAGTCTTTTATTATCCATTCTTCCAACATGACCGAACCACCGAAGCATTCCTTTCTCAATCCTGTCACTATATATTCTTTCAGACCACAACGCTCTCGCACTTCCCAATTTCTCAATCTGTCTTTCATTGTTACTCCACACATAATCCTCAACGCGCGCATTTCCAAAGCTTTTATTCTGCTTTCGTGTTACGTCTGCTATACCCAAATTTCACTCCCGTATATCAGTGTAGGGGCCAGCACTCCACCATGGACAGCCAAACGTGACCTATAGGACATACTTTGGCTGCTCATAATAACATGAAAATTCACTTCATTTCCGGCTTTCACACTGTTTTCCATATTCCCTTCACAATTTCCATGCCGTGTGAACATATCCCCAGCTATACAAATTCGCTCACTTGCTCCAGCCACTCATCACAATTCCCATCCACATTGAATTCGGACATCATTTCATTCCTCTCCAGTACCCTTACTTTCGTCTTTTTTACATTCACTTTAATTCCTGAATGAATGTGAATGAATGAATGAATTCCCTTTCCTTTTAAATGCTTCCACCATAATATTAACCATGTCCTGCAATTCGTCCAGCGACGAAGCAAGGATCACTTGATCGTCGGCGTATAAGAGGCATTTCACAACTTACTCACTCATTCTTAGTCCATATTCTCTTACGTGACGCAGGCCTTTGATCCCTCATAGAGAGATTTCAGTGCTCGCACCAGGCGACTGTCCACTCCATACTCGGACAACACTGTCAACTACGAATTTCTCATCACTTTGTCATAGGAGTTTTCCAGATCTAGGAACGCGCAAAAGACCTTCTGGTTTTTTGCCAGATATTTTTCAATGTAGTTACTACAGATACAAAAGGCACATCAGCTCGATCGGCAAACTGTATGCAAAAGTTCTGATAAAAAGAGTGCTAATGGCCACGACACTAATATGATTTGGGATGCACAAGCTGGATTTACTAATGGGAAAGGAATTATGGATCAGGTATGTTCTGTGAGATATATCACCGAGGAAGGTTTATCAAAAAATAATAAACTGTTCCGCGGGTTCGTAGACTCATGATATGGTGGTGCGGGATGATCTATGGGCGACATTATACATATGTGGGTTGGAAAGTCACCTGATACGAACGCTGAAATCCCTTAATGTGGATAGCAGCGTCTGTGTTAGAATAACTGGTGCATTGACGGACTGGTTCACGATCTAGCGAGGTGTGAACATAGAACAATATTATAATAACCGGTCTGAAGCAGGACTGTGTAATCTGTGGCTGTTCAATATATACATGAACAATTTGTTTGCCTAGCCTGAAAGAGACAAGATTAGTGATTATATGCACTTCATGGACGGTGCTTTGTTAACATGCCTGTTGAATGCTGATCATACAATTCTATTCGCATTATCTGACAAGGCGCTAGAAATATTTTAAGGACGAATAATGCAAGCAACGAGAGAGGAATGAGAATAAATGCAAGTAGCCGAAAATTATGGTGTTTGAGAGAGATGGTGAAGTCACTGATTGCAATGTAATATTAGGAGACGAAAAACTAAATCAAGGGAATAGTTTGTGTACTTAGGACACAAAGTGCGATAAAGATTTTGAAAGGCGAGTGAGCAAAGGCAATAGGGTTAAAGAGAGCTTTGAATGAATAATATCCTGAAAAACCCGGTTATTAGTTGCACTGTATGAATGGCTATTCATAATATGATACTTGACCCCTCCAGTTATTAGTGGCGGTGAGTTTTCGATGGGTTATGGCAGGGCAGAAGCGAAATTAAAATAGAATAAAATTAAATTCAATTGAAATGCGATCTTTGAGAACAATGCGTGGTTTCTCTTTCAAAAATAGGATGATGAATGAATATGAAAGAGAAAAACTCGAATTGAAAGAAGAAGTAGTGACAAGGATAGGGAAAGGTATGCTTTAGATAATTTGGATACATGGTAAGAATGGACGATGATAGCACCTTCAGTCCGACCGGACGGTGCCCTTCGAACGGAGACGCTATAGCCTAGGCGAGCATACCAGGACCAAATGGGTACAACTTTTACGGAAAGGGCAAGTGTCAGCTCAGCGCCCGTAATCTTGCGTGTAAGGCGCGTATGTATAAAGCGATGAGACGGTGGATGAATCAAAATCAAGAGCGCGTCAAATGGCGCTCAATTTTCTATGCTTACCCCTCCGGAAAAAGGCGTGATGATGTCATTGATTGAATGCAAATAAAATAAAATTGTTGTTAGTATTCGTTTTGCTAATACATCAATAGTCAGGAACGTGTCACATGGCGCTCCATTGTCTCTGCCTACCCGTCTGTGGAATAGGCGTGATGGTATGCATGTACCTACTTTATATCGCGGATTTCAGATGTGAAAAAAATTTCGTCGAGACGTTGTATTATTAACATCATGGTCGATCCACCCGACCTCCGTAATCTTTGGCGCGCATGGAATGGAAAGCATAATGAAAAAACTTATACACGTACGTAAATTACGTAATACAATTCTTGAAGTCATTCATTCACTGACT
Source organism: Adela reaumurella (assembly GCA_009867175.2). NCBI lineage: Eukaryota > Metazoa > Arthropoda > Insecta > Lepidoptera > Adelidae > Adela > Adela reaumurella. The sequence goes on from WYDE02120151.1 coordinate 9,395, forward strand.
GACTGAAAACGCACAGCCTAAACCGGTGGGACTAGGAGCATGAAACGTTGCACAGACCGCCCGTATGTAACTGAGGTGAGCACAAGATAGGAATTTTGAAAATATGCATTGCTTCAGAAAGCGCGGGGAAAATAAAATACGTAAAAAACAATCCACCATTCATTCAACTTTTGTACGGGCTTCCGAACAAAAGGGTTCGGGGCCGGGCGAGAGTTCAACGCGCCAAGGGCTTCCTTCCTACCTGATAAAGATAGCGATTTACCCCGGGCAGATCCACGGACACTAGAAAAATAAAGCACAGTTTAATAAAACGAACGCCTTAAAGTCGTATTTTTAATCCGACGAAGTAAGACAGGATCTAACGTCACTTAACGATTAATTATAGGAACCCATACATGAAATGCATACATTACATGCATGGATTCCTATAATTAGGAACCCAGCAAACTAGCAGCAGTTTACTTCGTCTGATTAAAAATACGACTTTAGGTAGTTTGCGCATTTTGTAGGTACTATATAGTATATGATATCTGGAAGAAACAAAGCTTGTTATTTATAGCGGCGGCAGGATCTTGTAAAGCTCATTGACGAGCATCGCCCTCACCCTGGCCACGCCGCTCCACCCACGCTTCGTCTCCTCCGTCCAAATCTATTTATTTCATTTCAAATTATGCGAGGGTTTTGAACTTTGCCGATATTTCCATTTACCGCTCCCCGCCTAAAGTTTGATTGCTAAATTTCCATTCGTCTGCCTCGACAGGTTCTACGACAGCCCTTGCTATTGATCACATCATCCCAACTTTCTAGGGGATCGACTGACAAATGCATCACTTCTTATATTCACACTAATCTATATTCAGCTGTTCAATGACCGAAGTTATTCATGCAGTGAAGTATTTATATTTTTTTCTCCTCCGTGCCCCCTGGCGAGCCTCGGATCGAGCCATGCTGGGAATATCGCTACGAGATAAGCTGCGAAACGACGAAATTTGCCGAAGCACCTAAGTTGTATTATATTTTATACACCGGGTGGCAAATCTCAAGTGGCAGAGGGCTGGAAACGTGAGCCGCAAGGATGACTGCCGCTGGAGCACACTCGTTCTACACTGGCGACCTTGGACAGTTAAGCGAAGTGTGGGAAGACCACCCGCCAGGTGGAACGACAACATCCGGTAAGTCGCGGGCAAACGATGGATTTGGGCTGCTGAGTGCCAGAGGGGTTGCAAACGAATTGGAGAGGCGTATGTACAGCAGTGGACGTTAAACGCTGATGATGACGAAGTATATTTTATTCCTGTTTGACGCATAAATAATAAATATGTATTTTTTTATTAAGCGACTTGAAAAAAAGGAGAATTTGACTTTGGGTCGTATGTATGTAGGCACCTATTTATGTTCCTCGTGCATGATTTTCTCAGTGACGTTCGCTGCGTTTCGTTTCGTTACGGTTTTGTGAAGGTATTTATCTACCTAGGTTGTTGTCAACCTTTTATCCACCTGTCATTCGAAATATGGTTTATTGGGTTTAGTCATATCTTCGGGAACCACTGGTCCTAGATCAGTCTAGTAGAAACTTTTCGTTGAGATCTGCGCACCTGTCATGTCCAAATTAAGCAATGATCGAGTAATAATGGTGAGACGTGTCAATTGTATCGATCAGAGATCGTATTGATCCCACTTGTTTGATAGAATATCGTTTTTTTTTTCAACATATATCTCTGTTAGCCACCGCACCATCCAGCGCACCATGTACGAGTATTTGAGGACTCCTGGAATAAAGCTAGGTACATAGTATGGATTACATACGGTCGATCATACGTAGCTCAGATCAAAGGACGTGGAATGCTTTCATCCTGAGCACCTGCGCCTCCCCACCGACATGAGCGTGGGAGGCCAGATTAAAATACGTTTGGACGAAGCATTACCGTCTATATAAATTCTAGTCGCACACTATTACACCTTACGCGTAAGTACACTCAACGATTGGTCAATCCAAACACAGAGAGAGTGAAATAATGTGTCAGTTAGACATTTGAATATTTCCCGCCAAGTGACTGA
>WYDE02120262.1:0-11451 GCA_009867175.2 Adela reaumurella
AATTATGGGTTTTTTTTTGATTTCCCCTTCCCCCCGGGGATTTTTTTCAACCACAACCAAACCACATTTAACATTTACCCAAACCAAAAACCCCCCCCCCCCCCCCCCGTCACCCGCCAGTTCATCACCATGATCACAATGACAGTTGGCGGCCACTGCCGTATTGGTTCTGCCGCGATGCAACCTAGATAAGAAGAATGTCTAGCAAAAATCCTCAATCTCTCTTACTGAAGACTGCATCAAAATCGGACGATCCCCCTAGCTTCCCTAATGTTATTAACAGTAGGGCTGAGCCCCCCAATATTTTATCACCATAAAATAAATAAAAAAAAGAAATAATAAATAATTTTATCCAAACCTGCGCAGTATATAGTACTCTGTGTCCAAACGTACTACATCAAAATAATGTTTTAGGCGAAAGCGAGCTAACAATGAAATGCTAGGTAGCGTAAGAAGCAGCTATTCATTCATTAATATTCATGCCATTTATAAAATTAAAGTCATTTTAAGACCAATCGCCAGTTGGAATAACGTATGAACATCAGCCAGATGGTTTTACTTACAACCAACCGCCAAGTGAAACGACATGTAACCCGCCAGGCGGAACGACGGTCCACCACGGAGAACACGGAGTGCTTAGCGGGGTCAAAGCGCGCCAAGGAGGACAAGGTGTGCCAAGCGGCTCCAAGGGGTGCCAAAGATGGAAATGGGACGCCAAGGGGGACAACTTCTTCTTTCTCTTTTATTAATTGTGCGTTTATAGATGTCCCTCTGCACCAGACGTGAGCCTTTAATATCGGGCCATCTACATCGAGATCGAGAGGACGTCTACAACTGCACTCCCTTGGTTCTATCGGTTCCTTCGGCCTGCAGTGATCATTTAAGCTGATCGAGGCTCCATAGCACCTCACCACACATCATTTACTACCAGAGGTGTCCGCTACCGCACCCAGATGTGGCATTGGGTAGCCAACTGATAGTTTTATGGGTAAACTCCGTGTGGTCTGCACAGGGAAGTGGTCAACGGATACTGCAACTCAACTCCGACACCTTGGGTGAATAAACACCAACTGTGATCCCTCTCGTAGGGATGAAAGTCCGAGCGAGGTGAACGGATACTGGTGGCTGGTTCCGACACCTTGGGTTCGGAACAACCTCGGCGATCACTTCCCTCCGTTTACCCGTAAGGGGCACACCCCTTTCCCCTTGGCGCCTTTTTGTGCTCCGTAGCTCCCGTTGGCGTCTGTTCGTGCCGCTTGGGGCCCCTTGGCGCCGCCTGGCTCGCCTTGGCGCCGCCTGGCTCGCCTTGGCGCGCCTTCTCCCCCTTGGCGCCACTTGGAGCCTGTGGCGCCTCTCGTTCCCCTTGGTGCCCCTTGGTGGCACTAAGTGCCCCACTGGCGCTATTTGGCGCAACTTGGCTCCCTTGGCGCGTTCTGGCCCCCCTTAACCACTGATAGCTGCCAAGGGCGCCTAGTAGTAATAAAGGGTGGGACGCACAGTGGGGGAATTTACTACCTCAGTCACTCGAACGAAGTCAATCGTACACATTCGTCAAAGATGCTAATATGGAGTAGCATCACATCTGAAAGATGTTAATGCAAGTTCTGTGGTATTTTCGACGTTTGAAACCACATTGTGACCTATCGCAATACCGATACGATGTCTAAATGTATGGAATGACAGGTGCTAGCGGGTTGATATTTATGTTGGTGCGGAATCAACCTCAATTTTATCGTAATCGCACTGCCGAGTTCCAAATAGATTTGAGAACCCTCGTGCTGATAGATTTGAGGCCCGAAATAACATTGTCAACAAATGTACATGGAGATAATCGACACAGTGATGAATTGTGTAAATGAAAGATTCCATTCAGCGGGTCTTAAAAAGGTGCTCTCGGTGGAGAAGGGTGCGTGTCAATGATCAACGATGGTGAAATTTACCTTAAAAAAAACAATGAGTTCTTCGGCAAAGACACAGATGGCGACAGGCTCGCGGTACACCTCTCGATGCTAATTTTCACAGAAAGAAAAGAAAAAAACTTAATTTTTGCATGGTTTTACTTAAATACGACACAGTAACTACACCATTTACTTTCTGAAGTCTCTGAATGCGTTAAACTCCTCTGTATGCTAATGTAATGCTATGTATGCTAATGCTAATGTAAACTCCTCCTGCTATGATGACAGATACTGCTTTGAGAGCGAGTTTGTAAAAAGTTCAATTATTTTCACGTAACACACTCCCATTCATTTTTTTATTTTATTTGCAATCCAACAGCCAACTTTCTCGCCAACAGAGTGGTAGAATCATGGAACAGTCTACTCACTGAAGTTGTAAATCCTGTCCCCGTAAATACTTTCAAAAATTACCTGGACAATAATTTAAATCATAAAAAAAATTACTAGTAGTATTATTAATATGTTTAGTACCCACAGCGTCAGCTGAACGATCATTCAGTGCTCTCCGTTCATTGAAGACTGTACTGTACTTGCGATCTACCACGACCCAGAAGATCGTAAACCACGTCACGGTTCTCAACACCAACCCAACTGTTCTGGATAGTTTGAACCTGAGACCTCGTGTTAACCTATTCTGCATGCGCAACACAGTGCGTCAACAAAATATCGCTTTATATTAATTATTAAGTTCTTTAGGTAATGTGATATTCGAAAATTAAAAAAATGCTGTTTTTCTTTATTGGTAAATCCTCATTTAATTCCATAAATTATTATCATAGCTTTAAGAAAACGTAAATAAAATTAAAATTTATATTTTTTCGGCATTTGAAAATATAAAAAAAATTTTTGCACAATGCAGCCCCCCCAAATATTTTTATCAAGTCGGCGCCCCTGATCATATCAGAATCAAATAGTGAAACGTTATGGAAAGGGCAAGTTCTCAGCACCAGTAATCGGCGTGCATGTATGAAGCGATGCATGACTTTGGATGAAACAAAACACCTCTCCCCACATCCCCATGGATATAGCATGCATATTATCAATGTTTCAGGGTCTTCATTTTGACGAGACATGCTGGCCCAACCCTGAAGAGTTCCTTCCTGAGAGGTTCTTGGGCACGAGTGAGGCGACCAAGCCCTACTACATGCCCTTCGGACATGGACCCAAGACCTGTCTGGGTACGTATTTTTTTATACATTTTATACATTCAAAGCTGGTGTTATATATGTTTAGATTAGTTAGTTTAGTAGTTAATATTCACACTGTATGCAAATATTTTTATATTTTTTGTTACACTATAATTTTTTTATAAATTAATAAAAAATAAAATAAAACTAATTTACGAGTGTAAGAGGTAAACTAATTGGTGTAGGTATTTGTTTATAATTGGTTTAACGGAAACGGCTCAGACGATATTAATTTCACGGAGTAGTTAGAGGCGTTTTGAGTTTAGAAATTAATGATTTGCCATACAAGGTTTTAAGACCAGTTGAAATCTGAGTAAATTTTAGAAATTCGACTAAAATTCAATTGTTCTTAAAACTTTGTATAGCCACATAACATGGTCTTAATATTACATGTGGTTATTGACCGAATGAGTAGAGCATACCTAAATATAAAGAAAAATGTCATTTATCTCAAAAGTATATTTATTGATATTTTTTGAAATTTTAGACTTGTCACACTATTTCGTTCCGGCCATATGCTCCTTTTAAGACTATTATATTTTTTTGACCACTAACAATTAATATACAACAATTATATGGGGTTGCGGCGTAGCCTAGTTGGTTAGCGCGCGCCTCTTACTCGAGAGGTCGTGGGTTCGAGACCTGGTATGCGCATAATTTTTCCGGATTTTAAAATTTCGTTTAAAATATGTGTGCAAAATTAAGATGCACCCCGGTGAAGGAAAACACCTGTACACTAACAATACGAAAGTGTTGTAGTGTATAATGGTTGACTGGAAGAGATTGCCTCCGGCAATAAGTCGCCTCCTGCTAAGCAGAAACTCTATATATAATTACATTGGGAATCGGTAACCTTTTGCGTAATTAATTAATTAAATGTCCACGGGCGACTGTATCCCCAGCAGCGCGTTCGAGCGCACAATGCTCGAAAAAAACTTTGCTTCTAAATCTTCTAATTCTGAATTTAGTTTTACGGTGACGTCGCAAAAATTGCAAAAAGAAACCCCCTTATCTAAAAATTCTGAAAAGAATCAGGTGTATTTTAAAATAATATGATGTACCTATTTGTGCAGAAAATTATCCATTGTAGGTACAGGGTGTCCCATAACGAAAATTTAAATATTTATTATATCTACATATATTCAAATACATCGAGTGGGGTAATCATTAAGCAGGTATTGACACCCTCATTACGAATATTTTTGTTTTGGGACAGCCCCTGTACGCTGATATTGTAAGGAGGATGGGCCCCTTGGCACGTGAGTATTCATTGATTTTTTTGGGATTCTTTAATCTGACTTCTTTAATCTGACTGCATTAGAAAATAACATAAAATAACATAAAAATCATAACCAGGTTGTTGCGCACACGCGGTGGAGAGGTCGTGAGTTCGATAATTTGAATGTTAATTTGTTTCCGGATTATAAAAGGTCGATTAAATTTTAGGATAATAGGGGCACGATCAAAGGGGGAAGCACTGACATGGCACCTAGTTAACCCGGTGTTATGGGCTCACATCTCGGATTGTAGGTGATGTAGCCAATATGCGTCAGTTTAAATAAAATAAAAAAAAGGGGCGAGTAACCGTAACCGACGAGCATGTATAAAGAATATTATGAGAGTGCAAAAAGCGGCAGAGATATGTCAGAATCGTGACACGTGGAGATCCGTTGTATCTGCCTACCCCAATGGTAAACAAGCGTGACGCTGTGTATGTATGTATGTATGTGTGCAGTTTATAAAGGTTGACTGAATGCGATTGTCTCCGAAAATATGTACGCTTCCTGCGAGTATAGTTATGTTTTTCCATTGTTGTTTTCCATCACAGGCCGCTTAGATAATTACGAGTATTTAATTGAAATCATACTTTTGTTTGCAGGCCAAAGGTTCGCCGTGCTCGTGATGAAAGCACTACTTGTCCGCTTGATGCGAACGCATCGGTTGCGACTTGTGAGTCCAGCATCAGGACACTTGACGCCCAACCCGCGTCGCTTCCACCTGTTTCCTGTCGAGGATGTGCAAGTCGCGCTCGACCCCTGCCTTCATCTGAGGAGCAATGGATAATGCGTGTGGTTTTACGTGTATAATGTGATTAATTTATTGAAACTTTGGTGACGACACTAATCAGGCTGTGTTCCACGAATGAAGGTGCTATATTTTGTCTGTCTTGTACCATAATATATAGTTACTAGCTGGGTGAATTGCGTGATCGAGCTTCGCTCGAATCAATAGATGACAGTACTTGTTCAGTTACATGGTGAATGTGAATAGATATCAGTACTTGTTCACTTACATGGCTCAGTTACAAGACGAATAAATTGAATATTTTGAATGAATTTTGATGTATGTAATTTAATATCTTAAAAATGTAACCATGCCCAAATCGATTTTCAGCACGGGATTCTCGCCGCGCTGCCAATAATACACAGGTGTCCGAGCAAAGGTAGGGGAAATTTAAATATCGCATACTCCCTCCCTACACGGCGTTGAACACGAATATGAAAGAATTTTTCAATTTGGCTGAGAAAAAATTTTGTCATCCCCGTGCTTAAAAAAAATTAGATTTTGAAATTTTTTTTCAGCCAAAAAAGAAAGTTCTTTCATATTCGTGTTCCATGTATGGAGTAGGCACCTTCGTGATTTAAATTTCCCCTACACTTGCTGGGACACCCTGTATATACGGTTTTAAGCTTAAGAGGTTAGGCGTTTTTATGTAACTGACGTATGTGGCTAATTCTGTATCTGATACTGAAAAGATTTTCAGAAAAAATTGAGGTGTTTTATTTTTATTATACCATACGTTTGAGAGCACCTACCTAGGCATTTAAAAGCTGTATGTTGAAAAACGAATGCGAGTGGAAGAGTCGGTAAGGGTCGCTCTAGGCCCTAGACGCACGTCCCTAGGACAGATCGATCAGGTTCTCAAAAAGGGGCAAGTGCGCAGTACCCGTAACCGCCGAGCATGTATGAAGAATATTATGAGAGTGCAAGAAGCGGCAGAGGTGTGTCAGGATCGTGGCACGTGGAGATCCGTTTTCTTTGCCTACCCCACCGGGAAACAGGCGTGACGCTATGTATGTATGTATGTATGTTAGATATTTTCCGTGTCAATCTTCCGGTCCCGACGCGCGCTAGACTGTACGCCGCCAACCAACGCGGGAAATATTTCTCGAGAGGCTCGTCTGAATTTTGACCTAGAACCCGCACACTAGGTATCGGAAATTCTTATAGGGTGACCACATACCGAACAATCGGGCACCTTATTCTGCTCTAAGAGACCAGTCCTAACGTCTGAAAGCGTTACACCTGAAATAGAGACAAATTCAATATCTCTTTCTGTTATATTGACGCCGACCATAGAGTAAGAGGGACTTCGGAATTTTGTCTCGTTCCACTGTAACGCTTTGAAAATACACGTGTGTACCTCCTGAACGAAGCCAATAAATTCGTCAAGCAAACTGATAGGCATTCCATTCCATTCCAAAAAAAAATCGTCGGTTAACTCCACTTTTTCGCAAACTGACTTTTCGGTACTGTTGAAAAAATAACTACTCAAAAGGCAAATTGCAATACGTTTTAACTGGTACCTCTAAGTACGAAATTTTCATACAGAAATACTGGCAACTCCAACAAGAGGCTTCCTCCCTCTTTGTAATGGAGTTTTCCCCGCTGAAATGGTAGGTACTGCGTGTTTGCTGTTTTTACTATTGAAAAAAGTGTCTTCCTCGGTTCATGATCATCGTCATCAGCGTTTAGCCGTCCTCTGCTGGTCATATACCCATCCAATTTTTTTCCAACCTTCACGGCACTCGACAACGCAACCCCATCGTTTGCCCGCGACGTACCTTTTTTTTTTTTTTTTATTGAAACTGACACGGTTTGGCTACATCACCTACAACGTCTGTGTGTGAGCCAATAACACCGGGTGAACCAGGGTCCATGTCAGTGCTTCCCCCTTTGATCGTGCAATCTACACTGAACTGGTCGGAAAACACGAACTATTTACATAGCCGTTTAGACCGACGTTTCATTCAGTGCGGTGGTACCAACCCGGGCGGGTTAAACCCTACCACCAAGTAAGATTAGGAGGGAAGGGACCTACAGTTTTACGAGGAATCGGAACCTCGGTCAGCCTTTAACGGTCGAGCGTTCACCCATCCAAGTGTCTGCACCACTGAGCTATCAAGGCTGAAAAAAGTTCCTTCACATGTTCCCTTATAATATAGCAGCGCTTTATTGATTCAACAAAGGTGACATATAATCGTTGAAGAATTCCGAAGAGTGATGTATATTTTACTGATGATTTAGCAGCATCAGCTACAACCATATTCAGACTGTGACAACCGCATGATGTAAAGGCGGCTCGGGGGTATTCTTTCAATACTCGGGCTTTAACACCTTTGTGGATCACCGCAATAATTGCACCATTGTCATAACCTTGACCTCGGCAGTCGTTCAGGTTTAAACCACATTATTTAATTTCCAATAGATTCGAAAGTGCCTAACCGGTCGACTCCTTAGCGATCGATACTAAAGCTCATGAAGCTTTCTTCGACGTTGACAGTCCCATTAAAATCTGGGTCTTCACGCACATTGGGATCGTCAATGAAAGTTGCTCGTTGTGAATTTTGTCTGGTGTACAATTCATAATAACGGAAAAGTGTTTCGAGGATTTAATTTTCTCATTTATAGAAGTTTTTACTTGGTTTGCCAGAAGAGACAGAAGCTCAATTTGAATAAGTGCGTTTCCTTGCGTTCGGCGATTTGCGTTCTCGTGGCCTAACTTGCTCGTAGGCGCCCCTCTAACGCAGAGCGCCCGGGGCGCTCGCCCCGCTCGCCCCGCCCTTGAGACGGGCCTGGCCAAACTCGATCGGCTTAGACCCGCATCACGATTCGCAATGTTCCAAGGGGTGAGAGTCAAACACGATGGGATGATAACATAAAAAAAACATACAACCAATGAAGTTGAACCAAGAAATATGTTTTTCTTTCTACATTGGTTGGAACGCAACTCTGCCAACCACTCGGATTCATGTTTCATTTATGAGCAGATTATTCAAAAAGTTTCACTTTTCAATACAACATTATGTATTCAATACGTATATTATTATATATAGGTAATATTTATCATTATCTTTATTTATAACTACAACGTCGATACGGCTTCGTAGCGGTCTAGATACTAGATAAGAATTTATAACATTTACTGCGTTTTCCCCGTGGCTCCTCCCGCGGTAAATCAACATTCGCCCCCACCCCTCGGCCCCGCTCCCTGCTCTCCCGACCGTCAAAGTCCTACCGCAACCCCTACCCTACCCTACCCCTACCTTTACCACTACCAATACTCCTGTTCATACCCTAACCATACCACGCCCCTACCACTACCTACTCTACACGAACTCTACCCTACAATTCCCCTGTTCCTACCCCTACGCTACCACTACCCCTACCCTTATCCCTTGCCCTACCGTACCCATATCATTACCTACCCACACCGACCCCTACCCCTAACCCTACCCTATCCTTACCTACACCTGCACCTACTCTTTCCGTGGTAAATCACTCCTCCGGATACCCCCCATCCAGTGCCCAACGAAACCCGACCCGAACCGTAGGTAAACCTAGGCGCGTTGAATTCTTTTTTCGGTATTTTCTTTGGCCCGCGGCTCCCTTCCCCGCCAGCCTCCATCACGCTCCGCCTCCTCATCCCGTACTCCGTACCACCCCGAAAAGAAAACCCGCACGAGCGATCTGGCGCGTATATATCAATATAAATAAAAAACTATCTTACATCTTGAGCATTAATATCTTCATTTTGGGTTTCTTGTACGCATTACTATTTCGCCTTGCCCTTAATTTTAAAAGCATTTTAAGATCTTAACATAGTTTTGCACCTTATTGCAGTGCAAATAACTAACTGATCGTTAAATTGACAATACGTAACTTATGAAACAATTTATGTACATACTTCGCATACGGCCTTTTGACCCCACGTTTTCTACTCCTCAGCATGTATTTATGTGCATATATTTTTATGTAGGTACGGTTCATTCTTAGATGAAGTGTTCATTATGTAAATATTTATGACTAAAACCTGTACCGCTGTACGTACCCGACTGGCCACTTATATGCTTGTCTCTAATACTCCGTCTAAGATATCTTGCCTCGAAATTACGAGTACATCGCTAGTTGGTATGACTAGTCAAAACTAGTGGCAAGTAAATATAGAGGCTTCCAAAGTAATACTAAATTTAATTACTGTACACTTATACGCTTACCAGAAGGTAGATTTTTTTTTTCAGATGCAGTTACTTCTAGTTATTCTTTATACATGCATACATACTTACCATCACGTGTCTTCCCAGGAGGGTTAGGCAGAGGTAATTGAGTGCCATGTGACACGTTCCATACATACATCATTTGCTTCCTCCACTGTCATACATCGCTTCATACATACATCGCTTCATACATACATCGCTTCATACATACTCGTCGGTTACGGGTGCTGCGAGCGATTCTTTATGCGCTACAATATATTGGTATTGTTACTCCTAAAGTTGTCTTCTCTCGCTGGAAATTCTTTTTCTGGAAAAAACAATTCCCTTTGTAAAAATCATGAGTTTCCGTATTGTGTTGCTGACTGATTTGAGAGCGCTATTTTCACCAAATGAAAGAATAGGGCATTCATTCCTAGGCGCATGCATGCAGGATAGCCTGGATTTATTATTTAGATAGATATTGTTTTATTAGGCATGTTATTTTAAGGTAGTTTCGATTTTTTTAATAATTAGGCGTTTTACACATTTTATTGCTACTAATTTTGTCAATAAAATACAATACTTTTTGAATTACCGCGTGAGAAGAGCCGGTAGTTTTCAAAATGTTATCATTAAAATAATAAAATTAAAATTAAAACGAAATTGTAAAAAAAAACCGACAACCGGAATATTATATTGTTTATTACTTCTAGTTCTAGAGTTTATTTGTAGATCAATTTGTATAATATGTTACCAACTATGTTTTCAATGAAATAAAAAAAAAATTGGAATTTGGAAAAAAAATCATGTACTGAATTTGTTATACATTTTTTCGTAATTTTTAAACGCTTGAGTATTATTTTCCGTTATCCCGAGCATATGATAGGCATTTTTTATGAAACATGAGAGAAATTATTAAAGAAGCGTGGAAAATATTCATTAAAAAAAAATATTATTTCATCCCTCTATTCGTATTGTTGCTTGTTACTTCATTTTATTGTATTCTGTCATTTTGGAGGAAATAGCGCTCCGAGTTTAAAATAAAAACCATAATGTTGATAGAATTGGCGAGGGATGGGAAGGCGCTTGCTCTAATATGTAAGAATTATATAGGTACGTACGTACGTACGGAAAAAATTCTATTAACCTATGGTTAATAGAAAAAAATTACCTTCCATTTAGCTCTACCACAACCCAAGATCCAAAGGAATTTATACATACATACATATCACTCACGCTGAATCCCGACAATCGGGGTAAGAAGAGCAATCGGAGTTGTGCTGCAAGAACACCGTAAAATTACAGCCCAACACCGACCACCACATTTCGCAAGGTATTCGGACAAGATATCAAGCAGCATGTAAGACACTAGGACCCACTTACTGCATGACTCGGTGAAAGTACCATGCTAAGCTGAGAGGTGGCGAGCCTGTCGCTTTTTAGCACGGCATCTTGTCCATATCCCTTAGTCGCCGTTTACGACATGCATGGGAAGAGATGCAGTGGGGTCATACTTTTAACATTTTCTATTAACCTATCGTTAATAGAAAAAAATTACCTTCCATTTAGCTCCACCGCAACCCAAGATCCAAAGGAATTTATGTATCATACATATAAGGTTGTATAATGAAGCCTTTCAAATGACATTCCAAGTGACCTCAGAAGCACCGTAGCCAAGTCTCGCTCCACTCTCGATTGAGTGGAGTTCTTATTCTCGCTGCGCAAGACTCGCTCGCGAGGCGCGGCCGACCGCGCACGCGTACCGCATTCCCGTCCCGCGCGCCACAGATCATATCGCATCCGCGTTCATACCCCGCCCGCCGCCCGCAGCCGGTATGTGTTCACTCCACTTGTTTACGTGCTGCCATCTTAATTTGTGAAGTATCAATTTGGAATTGGGGAATCAGTATTGCGTCCAGAATTTAAAATTCAAAAATTGAAAGTGAAATGGAAGCATTCAATGTGGTTAGATAATACAATACTTTTTAAATTACCGTGGTCGCTGAACAACATTTTGAAAACTTCCTGCTCTTCTCGCGGCGACTTTAT
>WYDE02120373.1:0-11449 GCA_009867175.2 Adela reaumurella
TGTCAGGAGAGGGAAGGGACCTACAGTTTAACGTGGAATCCGAACCACGACCAGCGCCAACGGTCAAGCGGTCACCCATTCAAGTCCTGACCGCGCTCAGCCGTGCTTAACTTCGGTAATCGAATGCAGAATACCGCAACCGCTCCATATTCTTAGCCGCAACCACTGAGCCAACGACGCTGATAAAATGACACCCATGTTTTCGATGACGTTTCTGTCGTTCGTTTCGTTTCGAATCTGACAATCTGTTTTAGTTTTATAAACTAGAATTATTATTTATGATTTTGTTTTATAGAAATATCTCTTTGCAGAAGTTAGTTCTTAAACCTCAATTTATAAAAATTAAAATATCGAATCTTCAAATTAAATATCGAAATTAAAATATCTTCGAATTCTTTCAATGTGTATGGTGAAATTGTTGTTGCGTTTGTATGTGTACGGTCACCTACAAATGTGCGTAATCTCAGGAAATCTCAAGAATTCTGGAACTAACAAGCTAACCATAAACTTATCAAAATACCATCTCGCCATGAAACCACAGACCGTATACAATGCCCTCTGTAATATTGATGTAATGAAAAGTATAGACCGCGTTTACACTTCTAGACCCGTCGCGTATATTAATATCTAGTAATAGTACTATGGACAGACAGGTGCCTAGTGTCATCGTTCTTGTGTGAATTTGTTCGTTTGTCCGTCTGTAAGCTATTTCCCGTGGTCAGATTTTGAAGGAATTTAGTATTAGCTTCCCCTAGTGACCCTGTGAAAGTCCTGGTGACCAATTTTGGCCTATTTCAACGTGTTTTAATCAGACGTATAGTCTGTGAGCCATGAAGTCTGCTTGTCCCTCCGTACGGATATTTAACATAGACCGTGGAACAGTTGAGTGTTTGATTATGATTTTAGAATTCCAATTTCATGTCGGACACACACGTTGAGTTGAGTGTTGTATTTTGAATTAGAATTCCAATTTCATTTCTGACACACACGGAGAGTGGAGTGTTGGATTTTGAAGTAGAATTCCAATTTCATTTTGGACACACACGGAGAGTGGATTGTTGTATTTTGAATTAGAATTACATTTTCATTTCGGACACACACGGAGAGTGGATTGTTGTATTTTGAATTAGAATTACAATTTCATTTCGGACACACACGGTGAGCCGAGTGTTAGATTTTGAATTCCCAAATTTCTCTCACTCCATTCTCTCGACGGCGGATTCTGCACACACTGCGATATTTATAGGTTTCCTCGCGATGTTTCCCTTCACCGGGGCAGCGGGTAAGGAAACTGCACAGTTCCCCACGATGCAGGATCGAACCTATTGATCTTTCGCACCGTATTCAGTCGTCAAGCGCGCCGAATAACCGCGCCGCTCCATCCACGTATAAAATAATAAATCGCTGTTCTCTATCGCTTCCTCGAACGCGAAAAGCGAAAAGCGGGGAAATGAAAATGAGAATTATTGTGACGTAACGAAAAAATTACGGCAAGATGACGTGCGGCACGCGAACAAGGTATTTATTGCAATAAATTGGTATTAATATGAAGAGAGCGGGTGATGGGCGGTAGTCGATGCAAATTTAGTAGATGTAGATAGATGATATGAAATAGTTGTATCGAACAAATGTTTGCACTAAACATATTTTTTGTGTGTTGGTGTTTGTATGTTTTTTGTGACGCACTAAGTTATTCTGAAATGAAACTGATTACTTTTTTGTTAAAATATGTGTTCATTTATTTATTGGTTGCATAACTCGTTTCTTTCAATATATAACTTATCGTCCGTAAAAGAAAAAATAATGTAATATAATTGCATGACTAATTCATGAGTAAAATTTTAACATAAATTATTAACACTTCCCTCTCTTGATAATTTGAGTGTATTACGTAATTAATAGCGGTGAGACGGCATATAATTATCTTCCCCCGATCTACGTGAAACAAAGGAAAGCTCTTAAAATTAGCAGCTGAATACAAGTTAGAAAATAAGTTTCAGTAAATTAAGTTCACATGCTATTGCGTAAACTTTTCAATTAAGCGTTTTAATAATTTTACTAGTATTAGGAACCTACAGTTTTTATTAACATAAGTTACTAATTTTCAGTGTTTATAAACTAAATGAAATGTGGACTATTAATAGAATTAAATCGATGTAACTTAATCTCATTTCAGTCCACTGCTGGACTTTCGCCTCTTCAGGTTTCTACCAATCCTCTCGCCAACGGTACAGAATTACTGTGTTACGTCCAATGCTGTCACATACCTGGCAGGTGGTCTTCCCAAGCTTCGTTTTTCGGTTCAAAATCGCCAGTGCAGGACAAGCTTATTCCAACTATCGTCGTTTCGACGACTTTGAAAATCAAAATCTATAATATTTTTAATTTTAATGTATTCGATGTTATGGATATCGACTACGGCTCTTCACTAAAAGTAATCGCTTATAGCATCGAAAGTGCATACAACTTCACAATGGAATCCGTCTACAATCACTTTTACTCATCCGTCAACCCACATTAAACCGTATTACCTAACTGGCAAATTCTTATATGCACTGCTTGCATTATGACAATATTAGCAATGAATGTTTCTACAAATAATAAAGGAATTTGCACTCTCCCGTGTAAACATTAGAATCTAAATCAGGTTCTCCCTGTTTTGTTTACGGTTTGCTAGTTGACTTAATTGGTGAATTCCGTAATAGATGAACGTGATTTCGTTATTGGTTCTGCCTTTTTCGGAGCAACATTTAACTTTCATAAGATATTTTTTAGTAAAATGACTTGTTTGAGAAGCACTGTCGTGTTTTTTTTTTGTTTTGGATACTGACACGGTTGGCTACATCACCTACAACGTCCGTGATGTCAGCCCAAACACCGGGTGAACTAGGTGCCATATCAGTGCTTCCCCCTTTGATTGTGCCGGCTACACTGATCTGGTCGGATAACACAAACTATTTACATAGCCGTTTCGACCGACGTTTCATTTAGTGCGGTGGTACCAACCCGGGCGGGTTAGACCCTTCCACCAAGTAAGATTAGGAGGGAAGGGACCTACAGTTTTACGAGGAATCCGAACCAAGGTAAGCCTTTAACGGTCGAGCGGTCACCCATCCAAGTACTGACCGCACCCAGCGTTGCTTAACAATCAATAGCGACAGTTGACTGTCTGCAACACTGAGCTATCGAGCTGTTTTTTACGTAAACCGATCTTTAAACTGTAACATAAAAGGCAAGTTAAACTGACTCACCACAAATGTAAAGCGAAATGAATATAATATTTAGCGAAATATTTTTAACATTTTCACGAGGGAAATATTATTTTGCATTGCATAAATTGTTGCTTTCAGTAAGCTGCAACATTTTAAGAGTAGCCTGTTTATTTTTTCCGGAGATCTGAACCGGTCCGTTTTTGCCGTTTTCATAATATAATTTATTTGTTTGCATGTCAGTCGGCGTTTGACGCCAATTGTGCTTACAGCATTGACTTAGCCATAAACACTGCGTCGTCGAGCATCACACCGGCTCATCTGTTTTTTTTTATGGAAATCGCGAATTACGGCGCACGTCGTGCTATTAAAATTGTACCGTGTGGGGCCGGTACTTAAAAGAATGACCCCACTGCATCTCTTCCATGCATGTCGTAAAAGTGACTAAGGGGTAAGGACAAGATGCCGTGCTAAACGGCGACAGACTCGCCACCTCTCACCTCGGCACGGTACTTTCACCGAGTCATGCAGTAAGTGGGTCCTCGTGCTTACATGCTGCTTGATATGTTGTCCGAATTCCTTGCGAAAGGTGGTGGTCGGTGTTGTGCTGTAATTTACCGGAGTTCACGCAGCACAACACCGATTGCTCTGCTTACCCCGACTGTCGGGATTAAGCGTGAGTGATATGTATGTATGTCAGGCTATTAGACTAACAATAATTTTAAACTAATAATTTTCATAACAAAACCACGTGGTTTTTTTTTCACTGCCCAGACAATTTCGGAGAAGTGGAACCCGACAGTTGCCACGGGGATTCGAAGAGTTAGATCTTTTGATTGATTGATTGTTCACCCTACTCGTTAGTCCTAAGTGTCCTGGTCAGATTTAATCACTATAGGAAATTAAAAACTAACCAAGCATGGCCTTCATGCGTCGTCTATCTTTGTTGCGAGAGTTAAGCCTCCGTTACTGCTAGTGGTAAATAAAACAGTTGACAAATGCGTTCCGAAACTGTTGCGCGTGGAGAGATAGAATGAGGAAGAAAGGAGGGATCATGCGTGTAACTCACACGGAATTTGATATATCTGTGGTATCTTAGCTCTATGTATATCTGAACCTGAATTACCCGAGAAACTCTAGAATTACTCCTGAAACTCTTGAATTACCTCTGAAATTCTAGAATTACCCCTGAAACTCTACAATTACCCCTGAAACTCTATAATTACCCCTGAAACCCTTGTATTATCTCTGAAACTCTGTAATTACCGCTGAAACTCTAGAATTACCCCTGAAACACTAGAATTACCCGTGAAACTCTATAATTACCCCTGAAACTCTATAATTATCCGTGAAACTCTAGAATTACCCCTGAACTCTATGGTCATTCGGGTACTAGACAATACTAAACTAAGACTAAGACTAGGCACGCAATGTTTATTAAACTGTCTCTATTAAATTCTAATGTGTATTTTTTTATTCTTTCAGGTAAGTTTTATTCAGCAAACAGTAGTTCAAGGAGAAGGACGATGTACTGCATGCGTGTGTGAGTCAATCAACATAATAGATGTATAGTTACGCACATCACTGACTGACTGAGTGCTTGACTGATTCTGTCACGCTCTCCGTCGCCGCCTCGCGATGCCGCTGTTGTCCTGTAGGTACGTGCGGGGTGAGGAGCGCCTCGTCCGCCGGCCGATTACCCAATTCATTTTGTGTGTGTGTGTGCACTCATATTTGTAGTAGTGTGTAACTATAATTATAAATCCTAATACAAATAATGGTCGTCCGTAGTTTGATGATACTCGTACGTTCTAGTAATACACATAATTTTAGCCAATGCTGTATAAAATATGTGATGTGAAACGTGGGCTCTAACGGCTGACATAGCCCAAAAGCTCTGTGTCGCCCAGCGAGCCATGCTGGGAATATCGCTACGAGACAAGGTGCGAAACGAAGAAATTCGCCGACGCACCAAAGTAGTAGATATTGTACACCGGCTGGAAAAGCTGAAATGGCAGTGGGCTGGACACGTGAGCCGCAGGGATGACGGCCGTTGCAGCACGCGCGACCTACACTGGCTACCATGAACAGGTAGGCGAAGTGTCGGAAGACCTCCCGCTAGGTGGGACGACGACATCAGGTACGTCGCGGGAAAACAATGGATTCGTGTTGCCGAATGCCGGGAGGATTGGTAAAAAATTTTAGAGGCGTATGTCCAGCAGTGGACGGTTAAACGCTAATGATGATGATGTATAAAATAAGATTGAGACCGGTCTATCTTACTGAACGCCATCGAGACTTTCCCATTTGTTATTACATTGTATTATATTATACTCATTGTGTAGACAGCGTGAACAGTTTTAAAAACGAAAAGTCCACCTTAAAAACTTTAAATAGAAACTGCTAACTCGGCACATGGGAGGGACGCCTCTTAACTTGTTTACTGTGGAGTTTCAGTTTCATTCTGCTGAGAGAGACGCCTGAAGTTAATACATGTGAGTCGGGTCGGGGGCGGTCTCCACTCGGACTTTGCCGGCGAAAGATTATACAACTACTTATTCGTCGGCGGACTTTTTATTCGTAGAACCAAGAGTGAAGCTTTTTTACGGTTTTTGTACCCTCGGCGGGCGGCTGGGGAATAAACCGCCAAACGTTCATCAGCGTCATTTTAATATTTTTATTTATAAGTTTGTAAGTAATTTTTAAGTATAAATGAAATAAATTATTTTGAAATTGAATAAAAAGTCATAAGATTATATCATACATAAGTCATACATTACGGGATACACATCGAGAGGAAGTGCATTCCAGTGTTTCGTATTGCAAAAGTTAAAAGACATACTGGAGCGGTTAGTTCGCACTTTAGGCAGCTCAACAGTAAAGAGATGCATTGTGTGTCTGCTACGCGTGGAGCTGTGGTAACACGGTGACTTCGGAATCGCTTCGAACAGATCCTCAGAGTATTCTCCGTTGAATTGTCGATACAACACACTTGCTGAGCCAATATCTCTACGATTTCCTAAATACCACTGAAATTTACATAAAAAAATTGAAAAATCCACCATCATACATGCGTGTTGATACGGATGGGCGAACTTTTATCAATAAATCTTATACTTAAGGCGATGGATACGGACCCAACTCAGCCAGTTGAAAAGGGGCCTAAGTCAAACAGATTTTTTGTAATTATGATGAAACCATAAAGAAATTTTAAACTGTTAAAAGCCTATTCTATATATAGCATGAATAGCTTCTTTTGATGCCTTGAGTAAGGTGAATGCGTAGGTAAATACATAATAACCTTCCCATGGACGAACCATGATATAATCTTTTTTTGAAATCTTTCAACGAGATTATGTCATACTTGCTCCATGACACCATTTTCCAGTAAGTTCACAAGAAGATGAAGAATAAAGACCTCTAGTTAGTAGTCGGAACAGAATGTGGAAAAAGGTAATACTTTTTTTTATAAAAAAATAAAAACTCTTTTAATTCTACATTTAGCAAGCACTTCTGAACTCTATTACTTCGCGCATAATTTAATAAACAGCAATAATACTTCCAGCATAGGGATCCTCTTAAGGCGCGTAGGAAGGCCACCATTATATGTTTGAAGAGTTATACCAAAATAACTAGACCTGTCTAATGGCTGGAATCTACTGCAAAATATAAGGCTTTCCTGCGTGCCTTAAGTTAAGTGATTTCTTTTAGCGTTAGTGAATTGTGAGTAAATCTTAGTGCATTTAAGGGGGCACAGTACGGTGGAATAGGTATTTAATCGTTTCTTGCTAAAAGTAATTTTTTATAGGTTTCCAACAAAACAACAATTTAAAAAGTGGCAATTTCATTTTTATAACAGATATATTACGTGTATCGGCATACAAAACAAATAAATTCTTTGAAATTGTATGAGAAAAGTGGATCCTAAAACTAAGGATCCGAAAAGATCTTACAAATGTAATGGTAAGGACTAGTTTTTTTCATAAAAAAATATGAATAATTACTCGTCTTGCCAAACAAAGTGCCGCTTAAATTTGTTATTTGTATCTCTCAAAAATAAAATCAAGTAGCATTAGCCTGCCGGGCGAAATCCGCGAAACATGCTTATTTTTTTTTATTGAGAGCGCGAAATATGGCGCCGAGCCACCCAGAAGAAGACTAACGATGCCCATTAACATTCGGCTTTTAGCGGGGGTCGCGAATGCCATGCCGGCCTGACAGTTGCCTATTCGCGCCCCTCTTGAAGTACTCGAGACTATACATGGAGGAAAATATTTGGGCAGGGAGAGCGTTCCAAAGTTTACCGGTTCTGTAGATGAAAGATCTGCAATACCGATTCGTACGCATCCGCGGTAGGTCCATCGTGTAGGGATGCAATCCCTGCCTAGTACGCGTAGTGCGAAGGTGGAAAGGGGACGGCGGGATCGCGTTAAACAGCTCCTCCGAGCACTCCCCGTGGAATAAGCGATAGAGCACACTTAGAGAGCCGACATCCCTACGAAGTTGCAGTGGTGCTAGATCGCGGGACACTTCAGGGTCGTTCACTAGTCGCACGGCGCAAATTGGGCAATAAATGAAATGCGACCATTTCATGAAATGACCGGCCACTTCATGATATGGTAAATTCTAAGATATGGCTACGACACCTCTATACAAGAATTCAAATCGAATTCCTTCGTGAGTAGGCTGCGTAGCTTATCGGCCCTGAGAAGGAACGAGAAGATCGCTCCGCATACGAAAAGACACGATTTCATGTACCTACCCCTGAAACCGTCGCGTCGTCACTAGCACAGGAGCTGCTAATTATAAGAATTCATCTGTCAAATTTGATCTTTTTTTCATTATTTTAAGTGGTCTACAAAAAAATACCCCTCGGTTAATTAATTTAAAATAGGTCGCTACGCAACCTAAGCTATCGGCACGTGTCGGGGAAGCGCATGTCGTTTTCAGTTTAAAAAGAGGTTGACAAGAAAAAAAATTGAAATCTTGTAGTGTACCTACAAGTTTTTAGTTTATGATGTACGAGATTATGAACAACAACACAGATTATGAACAAGCTTGTCAGTTCTGTCCTTCGACAAATAATTCGTAATTACATTTGGCCCTAGTTCAGACAGGACCTTAACCATTTTTTTTTTGCCCCAGAATTCACGAAACACACGTTTGTTGTCGTAGATTTTTTACACCTGTTTAGATGCAGAATAAACAATTTTTGGTAATTCAAATAAATTCTTTATAAAATTGATCCTTGAACATTTTTCGGTTATGATGCCTAGATATAACTAAAAAAAAAAAAATCACGGGAAGCCCGGAAGATGCGAAACAAAAAAAAATGGTTGTACATACGTCAATGTGTACATACGAATAAAATTGAGCGAGCGTAATCGTCACAAATCATAGGGGATGTGCCATTGAAGGGAAGCTAACTGGAGTAATCATTGATTGGGCGCAATTTTTTACATTTTTTTTTAAATACACATATATACACATAGCGTCACGCCTGTTTCCCAGTGGGGTAGGCAAGTACAACGGATCTCCACGTTCCACGATGCTGACACACCTAAGCTGCTTCTTGCACTCTCATAATATTCTTCATGCATGCTCGTTGGTTTCCGGTACTGCGCACTTAACCCTTTTTGAAAACCTGCTCGATCTGTTTGTTCTAGGTACGTGCGTCTAGGGCGACCCTTCCAGACTCATCCATTCACATTCGCTCCAAAAATGTCTTTCGTTAGTCTTCTTTTTTTAAATATCTTCAATAAAAGGCCAAATTGAGCAGAGGTGATGCCTCAGAAGGGAAGGAATAATTTGTAATAATATAATTGTTTGTATTTTTTTTTAATATCTTGAAATAAAAAACAATTTTTTTTTTCAAATATCCAAGACTTTGTAATCGAAAAAAGATTAAACAATAATTTTGAAACCTCGACTACCCAAGAAAATAGTCTGGGGCTGCTGTCATTGCCATCTCTGTTCCCAATTTCAATTGAAATATAACAATACAGAAAAGCTGTAAAGCGCCTCGCATAACAGATGCAGCAATATAAATTAAAGACTACATTCATTTACGTAACCCAACTTAATTTCAAGTAAATTCAAAATAATTTTTTGTTGATATCAGGCTTAGCTAGGGAATGGCAGCCCCCGACAAATTTTCTTGGTTACCGGGGGCTTTCAAAATGTTTATTTAATCCTTTTTCGAATACAAAGTCGTTAGTTTAAAAAAAAATGGGTTGTGTTTTATATTAAACTTTTTAGAGATTTCCTACGTTACTGTCTAAATACTTGTCTATTTGTCTTTCCTTTGTATGTTTTATGTCTTACAAAATATCATACCCCTACATCGGTAGATGCTACTCACGTAGCCCTATCAAAAGAGCCCAAAATCACACATTACTAACCCACAATCTCAAGCACTTCACAAAAAAAGACGAGAAGTGTTTTAGGAGCACAGTTGGAACGAAGTACCTTTCATTAAGTGTCGTATTTGCGTCGCACTTTTCTTCCGCCACCTCCCGCGTCCACCACACGTTCCCGCCCCGCCGCTACCCGCCACCTGTTCTACCCCTACGTCCCCACCCGTCTCCCGCCCCTCCTCCTCTCGCCCCTTCTCCCGCCACAACCACTCCCACACCTGAAACGCGCCCCTCCCCTCTCTCTCTCGCTCTCTCCGCCACTACCCGACCCCTCCGACACTTTCCGACCACTACGCCACATCCCGTCCCCTTCAGCCACCTCTGTCCCCTTCAGCCCCCTTCACCACCTCCCACACACTTCCGCCACCTCCGTCAATTCCCACCCTCACTGCTCCAACTACAATTAAAACAGCGGATATAACACGGAAGAATGGTTGGACGAAATATTTTATATTTTGTAGGTAAGACTTATTTTTTCAAGTTCTTGCTTTTACTTTATAGGTTATATGTATAGTTATTTAGGTAGTTTCAATTTGTGTTTTTGTTTAATTTGTATTAAAGTTAATTTTATAAGCAATTCCTAATTCGAATGTGTTTTAATTAAAGATAGGTACATTTTTCTAATGCTTTGATTATTTAAAAACGCAAAAAGACACACGCAGAAAATTTCTCTGTAAAGTAGCACTTCACTGGTTTTAAGTTAGGCTTCAGCGACTTCAGTGGAATCACGTATTATTTCGTCTTCTTCATGAGTTTCGTGTAGCTGTTTACGATATATTCGGATGAAGCTATGCCAATACACTCACTGTGAAAGCATTTTGGAATAACAATAATTTAATAGTTTCTCATAGTTCTTTAAAGTCTTTGTATTTAGCTTTTGAAATGTTTTTTTATTTATTATCTTAATATGTTTGCAATTCTTGTAATTGTTTGGCTTGATTTGTTTGACTCTTTGCCTGTGTTTGTCTTTTCTTTACACGTTTTCTTTTCCTATTTCATTTCCTTTATTTAACCCCGACAGCTCCGGTGTGTTTGGGGTGAGAGGTTATGTGAGGGCGTATAGGTATGTGTTTTTGTCTGTTAACTTTTACCTGTGGAAGGGCTTGCCAGAAATAGATGCCGTTTTCAACTCATTTATGAATTTTATGGAGAGTGTTTATGAAAATACTCCATCACGCATTGTTTTAAGGTTTTTGAGATGTAACGGTAGAAGCGAAGAAAGATGGAGCGCGAGTCGAGGTTTTTTTATAAAATTTTTAAATTTTAATCATTGGGTTTATTAGGTGCATTAGGTTTATACTTAATAGGTTTTATTAGTGATCAACTAAAAGAACCGTATTTGATAATCTGTTTCTTTTATTGAACAATTGATATAAATTTCCCATATTTCATTTTCTTGACACACGATCTTTTGCAATTTTTGTTTTGTTTTACTTATCCGTTTAATACCTCTCCGAAATCTGTGAATCAGTAAAGTCGAGAACACTGACTTTATATCGTCTTTCATTTTTCTAGCAGACTATATTATTATGTAAGTTGGCCACTGTAATGAAAGCCATACTAAGCTTTCTTACTTTTCTTTCTGTAACGGTACGAAAATAAATGTACTTACTTTTCCAAGACGGACTAAAGTGTCGTTTCCAGCGTTGCCACTTTCACACGAATTTTAAGTAGTTATCTAGGTGTTGTTGAAAATATTATCGATTATTCCATTCATTAGATTAATCGATAATATCTTTCATAATACAATTGCATCATATCGATCATTCAATCGATTAATCGATAATATTTTTATCTACTGCATCACTATGGTTTAAAGGTGGC
>WYDE02120484.1:0-11449 GCA_009867175.2 Adela reaumurella
CTTCTATTATCCATTCTTCCAACATGACCGAACCACCGAAGCATTCCTTTCTCAATCCTTGTCACTATATCTTCTTAATTATTATTATATCAGCTTATCGATCGATTGTATGATTTTATTGCCATAATTATTAGGAGTGACGGTTCAGGACTTAAATGTAATCATCATCAGCGTTTAACAGTCCATTTCTGGACATAGGCCACTTACATTTTTTTTACCCTTCCGGCACTCGCTATCACGAACAAATCGTTTGCCAGCGACGTACCGGATGTTGTCGTCCCACCCGGCGGGTGGTCTTCCAACACTTCGATTTTCTGTCAAAGCAGGCCAGTTTGTCGCATGAGCTCCAACGGCCGTTATTCCTGTCAAAAAATAATATTTTTGTTTATTGTGTGGAATGAATACGGGCAAAAAAGTAAAAGTCACATTAAAAATAATATTTTTGTTTATTCTGTGGAATGAATACGGGCAAAAAAGTAAAAGTCACATTAAAAATAATCACATTTTTTTAAATTCCTGAAATACATTTCTTGGGAATGGGAAATCTAGACTTCTTCGTTCGGGAATCTGCTATGGCGGAATGAAGTTCAAGTAAAGCTAACACCAATTTTAAAGAATGTTTCAAACGTTAAACACATTTAACTACTTGAAGAATACCAAAAAAATTAAATTTATGATATTTTTTCATTCCCGAATCCCACAATACCACATCAGTTAAGTGGAGCTATGCATGAAGCTTAAATAGCTCGGTCAAAAAGGTAAGTTTAATTGGTCCGTAAATTACTTATTTGAAGGTTTGCCAACCTGGGGACTGCACTTCCACCTACATACCTTCCTAAAATGCAGACGTACAGTCTGGGTTAATTCGAACACAATGTGAAGGTGCACCTAGCCGGCCGACATGTTATTCGCAGCCTCCGTAAATTTCCGAAAGCCCGTGGGTGCCGTTGGGCTACACGTCGTCTGCGTTAGCCTAGCGAGTCCCATATGTTGTGCTTCCCAAAAAAATAGCGTTTCGTATTCACGAATTACAAAGTCCATTGCGCGCTCAATAGCTCGCGAGTATATCGAGCTACGTAATGAGGAATACACATGTCGTCATTATCAATTCTTTGATGACGTAATATTCTTTTGATGATGTCAGATGTGCTTCGTTCGCTTCCTCGCATTAGACTGACGAGTAGGCACCCAGTGAATAGCACTCATCACAACGTACTCGTATAAATCGTTCATTCTCAAGCAGAGTTTGAAGGGGAAATCGCGTATGATGACGTCACATGTGCTTCGCGTGTTTTCATCCCGCATTCAGGTTATGGAAACTATTCACCCAGTAATTAAGGCTATAATGAGGATGATGTGTTGCAATATATTAAGCAAAGTTTTAAGGCTTTATAGGAAATAAGTACTCATTATATGACTGTAGTTAATACCACAACATAATTGGTTTCTTGTACCTTTTGGATTTATAGGGATAATTTAAAATGTACTCATACATTGCTAATGAAAATTAATCGTGATCAAAGTTTTTCATGAATATTATTTCGTCTGAACGTTTTTTTTCTGATCAAAAGGTTTTTAGACTAGGCAAAAGTAAAATTAAGTAAGTATGTAACTTAGTAAAAATCTTTTTCATGATATACCTGTACAGGTATACACCGTAGCTTTTCAGAAACCGGATCAAAATCAGTTCCGTGATTCAGAAATCTAATTCGATCACTGCTTTAAAAATACGAACTGGTACATTGAAAAAACAAGAAGAGATGATCTATATTCTTGTTTGGAGGTTCGAAATTGAAAATAAATATGATTTAGACAATTTTCACTTTATTTTGTTTAAAGCAGATCCTATTCTCACATTTCTCCAAGCTGTGCGCACATTTCACTCAATCACAATCAATGCAATACGACGATAAAACCCAGGAAACAGCGTGAAAGTCGAAGGAGTGGCGGAGTGTGAGCGGAAAAATGAACAGAATAAATAGAAAGAAAGGCGCGGGCCGATACATCAGACACGATATGACTATTCATGTCAAACGCCACTTCGGAACAGAGAAAACCGGGAGACGTTTTAAGGAAAAATTTAAATTATTGAAAAATTTCTTATTTCATAATTTATTCAAACGAAATATTTTTCCACTCGGATATTGTTGAGAATTTATACTTGCGAATTATTTATGCCAGAGATCGAACGAACACCGATTTGACACTTCTAAGGAAAACAGAACATATTTTATACTTCAGTGTTTTTATTATTTATCGCTTGAAATTCCGGTGAAGTTGGGGCATAAGTCACAAGGGGGTTGCATTGTCTATCAGCGTCGTTGGCTCAGTGGTTGCGGTATTCTGTATTCGATTACCGAAATTAAGCACTGCCCAGCGCGGTCAGGTCTTGGATGGGTGACCGCTTCACCGATGACGCTGGTCGTGGTTCGGATTCCACGTTAAACTGTAGGTCTCTTCCCTCTCCTTACATGGTGGTAGGCCCGCCTGGGTTGGTACCACCGCACTAAATGAAGGTCGGTCGAAGCGGCAATGAAATATAGTTCGTGTTTTCCGTCCGCTTCACTGTACCCGGCTGGAATTGAGGGAAGTGCTGACATGGCACCACCTATATAACTCACCAAGGTGTTTAGGCTGACATTACTGGTACCAGAAGAAGTGGTGCATTAGGTGATGTGGCAATCCGTGTCTGTTTCCATAAAATAAAAATCGTTACTTTTGCCCCATCCAGTACAAGTCTACAAGTCGACGCCTCGCCATCGACGGATTCAGGTAGGAGGCGCGGTGCCTCCCCCCCCCCCCCTCCCGATCACCCCATAGACGGGTATCCGGGGCTGACTCGTGCACCTACGTGTTGGGCCATTATTCTTGAAAATTCTTAAACATTTTGTAAACATTTTGGGCTCGCGTCGCTCGCCCCGTCATTTTTATCTGATTGATTTAAGGCTGTTTTAGCATTAATTGTTCTTCAAAATAAAAAAAATAAAACTGAAGTTTTTCTAGATCCGTTAATAATGTTAATAATGTTAATCCGTATTGTTCGACCGAACATTACATAATTCACATACAATATTCATTCGAAAAATATATAGGTACCTAAAAGAACAGTTAGTGTAAACGTAATATCATTATTGTTCATTGAACATTGAATAATGGATGTCCAATTCATAGTTCAAAATTAAAATACGGTAACCTCTACGTAAAACGTGCCAAAATGTATAACTTAAAACTTAATTACTTGGTTACTACAAAAAATAACCATCAGCGATAATTTTGTGTAACAATTTCATTACGATAAAAATTTATTTACGCATTTCTTCGCGTTACATAATATAATAGCATGTCTTTACATATGAAATTGTAGATTTATATGAACAATTGAATATATAAAAATTTTGGTTATTTATGTATTTTGCATAATGAATGTACTGGCCCAAATTATCTATATGATTTTGCCATTTTGATGACAGTTTGCTTATCCCTTTACTGTAGAAGTCTGCTGGACGAGAGGAAATGAAGTCAGCGAAAGCGTTTTGTACTGCCTCTCGGGTGTTGAATTTTTTTGAAAAAATTGTCAACATTTTGAAAAGTAGAAATCTGTTGGTGTAAGGTCCGGTGAGTACGGTGGGTGACGAAGAGCTTCCAGCTGTAACTCTTGTAACTTTGCGATGGTGTGTCGTGAAGTGTGAGCTCGCGCGTTGTCTTGGAGAAGCAACGGGGAAGAGCGATTGACCAGTCTTGGTTGTTGAATTGCGAGCTTCTCCATCATTGTTTGCTATTCTTGGCAATAGCGTCTGCCGTCACTGTTGTACCATTCGGTAAGAAGCTGTGATGTACAAGTCCGGTACTGGTCCACAAGACAGTCACGATAACCTTCCTTTGGGTAATCTTTTTTTTTGCGCACTGATTAGGTGCTGTACCCGGGTTCAACCAATGCGACAAACGCTAATGGTTGTCGCTTAGAATCCAATTTTCATCGCAGGTATTCGATTTAGAATTCCCTCGTTTCTATGCCGATTCAGTAGTGGTGCTACTTGTTTCGACGCGTTAAGTCTCGCTGATGGTCGCTTAGTTCGTGTGGCACCCACTTATCTAGCTTTTTTGTCTTTCCGATTTGACGCATGTTATGTAATTTTGTTTTGAAACTGACTCAATAGCCCGCAGCATGCGCAGCCGAAGATTGAGTTGGATCCGCTTCCACTATCGCATTAAATTCTTCGTTGTTGACAATAATTACCGTCCATCCGCGAGGCTTGTTCTTCAACTCAAAATTTCCAGATCTAAAACAATTGAACCAATAATGTACCGTGTTTATGCAAGCAGTGTTAGGTTATGTTTCGTGTTGTTTGCGCAGCGATATTTCCACGTAGGAACTCATATTGGAAAAATAAATGAATTTTCAGTTACTTAATCCATGGCGCAACTACCACAATTTCACTAAAACAAAACACTATCTAAAAATAAATGATTGTATTTGAAATAACAATAACATGGCTTTCGAATAAACTTTATTTTAATTTCGAATGGCGCGTCAATCCACAGATAATTAATTCTGAAAATACTGGGAATACTGAAAATAAAAATTCTATTATTTTTATAATTCTTAATTCAAATTTAATATATGAACAAATTTTTGGTACATAGTTAAGTAAAAATGTTAATAACCAGATTTTTTAAGATTAGATCGTAGATTTTTCGTAAGTAATCTTGCAACTAAAATATTTATTTCGCTTCAAACAAGTTATGAGTAAGCTCTAGCGCTTTTCCGAGAATTTCCCCGCTTCCGGTCAGATCGCCACACCCACTTCCGGAAGCTTTCTTCCCTCATTTAAAAATGGAACGTCGGCGAATGGAACGACGACGTGCGCGGAAACAACGCACCGAAATATATGTGTATGGTGATGGCGTTATGCGAGATGTGAGAAATTTTTATTTCCAATTTGTAACACGAAAAGAGAACGCAGAAAAATATTTTTTTATATTGTACGTAAATTATGCCTAATATTGTTGGAAAATAAATCTACTTTTTGTTTTGTACGACCTTTGGGGAATAAGAAGTTTTGCTATTTCTCGTAATGCCATGCCCATGCCTATAATGGCCAACCCGTCGATCGAAATAAGTCAAATCATTTCGATATTTCTTTTAATAACATATATTATTTATTACTGCTCAAACAATTGTGAACTGCGTAGTGCTACCAGCATGATGTTTTTTCTCACTCACTCACAATGTTAGTTAGAAGGTACCTATCATTAAATTATCCAAACTTTATCGCACGTATCTTATTATTTCGTTTGTCTTCGAAGTTACTGGCTATGTAAGGCAAGACAGCTCGCTTCGCCAGCAAAATTTGTGATTACATGCATAACTTTGTTCTGAATGTGTATATTTTGGCTTTCTTCTTCAATATATTTCATAAAAATTTGGGGGCTCGTTTCGTTCGGCCGATTTTAATTTTAAACTAGACGCAGAGGCACTAGGTATAACTTTGACATGTGTTCTGTGTTTTTTTCATTTAATAATAACCTTGACCATTTTTTTTTACTTAGATAGGAATTCATGGATTACCATAAATTTTAAATTCTCCCATTGTTTAGGTAAATTTTTAAAAATTATCTATGCAATTGGTAGATCGCTATGAGTAAGAAAAACAAGAATTTGATCTCAGGCACAATCAGGTTGGCCACCCCTGAAATGCCATGTATGCATTGTTTTAAATAAACTTTTACTATTAAATAAATAAAAAAAAATAATTAATACATAATCATTCGAATACCTAGAATTGCTCGTTAAATGTATATAATTTTTGTACTAAAGTCGATCTATAAACATTAGATTTAGCGTATGTTTTATATTGTACTGTATGTTTTTATTATATAATTTAAATTAAATCATTTATTTTAATTTTCCAGCCTTTTTATTTTTATTTCATGATAACCTTTCGCATGGGACCATCCCAATAGAAATAAAGAATGAGCCACGGCTGTTGTGACTGGAACACGCCTAAACAAAAACAATCACGCGAGTGCTCACCCTGTAGCCTCTCTTCCATAGCCCGCAACACCGGGTCACCCTGTACGTATAATGTATATCACCCTGCATAGAATTCAGGCTTGCGTCAGCTTTTGTGTTCCGCACATACGTGTGTTTGTGTACGACAAGGAGTAAGAAAATTATTTCTAACACTTACAATAATAATCATAATACGGTTAATTTGCCCGTATTTACGTTATTACGTGAAGGCTGGCATAAGTCTAACCCATGACGTTCTTTTGTCCTTGGTGCGTGGTCCTTTTGTGCTGTATTTAAATTTGTTAGTAGTGCTTCTGATTTAAGTTTGTTTAATAAAATTGATTGATTGAAAATGACTAACTGACTCACAAAGTATCCGGGAAGGTGAAAAACATCCTATACATACGTCATTCCCTCCCTCCGCCTCAGGAGTTCAAGTTATGGGAAAAAGAAACATTTTCCTCCGAGATTTTGAATCACTCTATAGAATGCCGTAAGAAATGTTTGTCCAGTTTTCACCCAGCGCGGCTCTACAACCTGTTACACTTAAAAATAAACAAATAAAAAAATAATCAATAAAATCCTTGCATACCTCCTTAAAGTCAGTCGACCTTATGATGCTTTAAAAGACGTTGTTCCGTCAAAATATTTCATTATTTTCAGAGCTAAAATTATTCATAACTCCGTGTTGGCAGCATGTCGGTCGCCGCATATAAAATCAGAAATATATTGTACCACCAGCGCTCGCTCGCACGCAACACATTCCATCTCATATTTTACAGGATTTTCAGATTTTTCGAGTGCAATATTTTTTTCACGAGTTCCTCGAAGCTAAGTGTATTGCGGCGCGGCGTGTGTTGCAGTGTGTTCATTGTTACGCTTTTGTGTGCTTTTGAATAGAATTGCGACTTCGCCGTGGGGTGGAGTTGCGTATTTAGTACTGAAATGTCGGTTTTAAATTGTGAATTCAACGTGAAGTCATGGAGCGGTACCTGTGTTGCATTGCATATAGGGTTTCAGAAATATCGTTTTTTATCGACTCTTCAAATTACCGCGATCGTTAAAGAATATTATGGAAATTTACGGCTCTTCTCGCGGCGACTTTATCGGATTCTTCCGACGCGCCGGAACGTCGCGACGTTTCGAATAGAGCAACTGTTCATGGTTACGGAGACGTCTGCTCGCTACGAGCTCAGCAATCTCCGTAACCATGAGCAGGACGTTGTGTTCGAAACGTCGGAACAATAAGATAAAGTCGCCGCGAGAAGAGCCCGACATTTTCAAAATTTTTTTTTATCGACTGCATGACTTTCGCAGTCTTAGTGTATTTGTATACACTTTGTATACAAATACACTTAATGATATTATTTTTTTTATTACGGGGAGTCAAAAGTATGAAATCTCTACTATTGGCTCCCCATAATAAAAAAATCAATAGCATCTACGGTTACGGATATTTAGGCTCAGGTAATGTGCTAAAATGCATCTACAGTAAACCAACCGACCTGGAAACAATAAAATTATTTAGTAATTAACTACATATACAAAAAATACCTAAGAAATTAGCAATAGAGCTATTCCTCTAACGCCCGAAGTAAATACAAATAAACATAAGTATTTGTACACCTACTAAAATGTAATTTATGTAGAGTTTTATGGGAGAAAGAAATATGTTTACTAACATTGATTTTTATATGACGTGTGATCGGTTCACTGGCTTCAGCCATGCGATAAGTATGATCGTACAGCGAAAATAACACTTATTAAGAAAAACCTCAACTGAGTTAGCTCATTCATTTCCTTATTAATTTTCTTTCGCGCGAAATGAGTTCATACATGATTTGAATAATATCTGCCTTAGCCTCATCTGCCTCCTATTTTTTATCGTTAAATTTGTGTGGTTGTCGTGCAGCATGGTTTGTGAGTTCAGGGATCTGAATAAAAGAGAACGTAATTTCGCAACAAATAATGGTTAACTTTTACGCAGAGTGCAACTTCACAGCACCTGTAGCCGGCGCGCATGTATAAAGCGATTTATAACTGGTGGATGAAGCAAAGGATTTCAGGAGCTTGTCGAAACGCGCTCAATTGTCTCTGCCTACCCCTCCCGGAAAGAGGCGTTATGGTATGATTGATTTATTGGATTTTCTTAGATACTTAGATTGTTTCTTAGATTTTCTTAGGTTTCTTGACTTTCTTAGATTGTTTGCTATTTTTTTTGTATTAATTAATTTTAAATCGTACATTAAGTTGCCAACACCTCCTATGTAACATTTTCTCTAAAATTTATCAGGCTAAAATACATGTTAGATAGGATGTATTGGCACTTCATGGACGAAATCATCACCCTTAGTATCACTGCACACGAATTTATTATGTATTAACATTTAGCCATTTAACAGTGCCCCAACACGACCCGATATTTTTATTTAATAGGAAACCCTCGGCGCGTTAAACTTTTTTCGGAATTTTCTTCTACCGCGGATTCGCCCGTTCACGATACATATTTAAAAAAAAAATCTTTTTTAGCGCTCACCTAGGTTACATAACGAGCTCATGTGCAAAATTTTATGATTTCGACTGGCGGAATCACTGACAGACAAACGCACAGCCTAGACCAGTGGGATTTTGGATGTGCGTTGTCTGCCAGTGATTCAGTCAGTCAGTCAGTGACTTCAAGACCTTTACTAAGTAGATGGACGGTGTGTCGACAAGTGAAGGCGTGGCTGCCTACTTACTTCACGCCCATACTAAGCGATATTGACAGCTGACACACTGCCTGTTTTGTTTTATATTTATATCGGCCAGGCACGAATATTTGCCCTAAGTTACGCTCTGAACTACGAGTTCAGTGCATGCACGCTTTTTGGTTGGAGGGTGAGATTGTTAAAAGAAAATTATTTCTATTTGTTTGATTATTAAGTTCGTACCCCGGAGCTTTTATGTATGTCTCATTTCATCTTCATTAGAGTTAGGTATTGCCTGTTGTACATTATTATGTGTGCCATATAGATATTTATATGATTTAATTTACATACATACATATCACTCACGCTAAATCCCGACAATCGGGGTAAGCAGAGCAATCGGTGTTGTGCTGCAAGAACTTCTTGTAAACTACAGCACAACACCGACCACCACATTTCGCAACGTGGCAACACTGCAGTGGTCTGACAGCTGTCGTCGCATAGCAACCGAGGTTGCGCTTTCTTTTTTGAGTTTTATATGAGAATTTTATTTCGCTCGTAATACAAAAATTACACACCAGTAATCATATTTTACGGATTTTTTCCCGATTGCCGAGGTCAAGGAATCGAATTGCATACTTATTCCCCAGAAATTTTGCCCCGTTCGGGCGAAAAGTGTTCCCCGAGTTTCGTAGAGCTGGTTCTCGTTCTGGTTTTTCAATCTTATTATATAGATTATATATTTTTTTGTTATCCATGCTTAGACTGGCCGGTTACAATTTTGCAACGTGATATTTGATCGTAGCGATTACATAGTTAAGTGTTATGCGATATGTAGACGCTGCGTGATAGAATCAGCCAGTTAAGTTGTTTGTTTTTTTTTATTGAAACTGACACAGAAGGCTACATCACCTAATGCACCATTTTTCTGGTACCAGTAATGTCAGCCTAAATACCTTGGTGAATTATGTAGGTAGGTACCATATTAGCGCTTCCCTCAATTCGAGAAGGCTACACTGAACTGGAAAACACGAACTATGTTTCATAGCCGCTTCGACCGACCTTCATTCAGGCCTAAAAGCCCGAGCGGGTTTTACCCTTCCGCCATGTAAGGAGAGAGAAGGGACCTAGGGTTTAACGTGGAATCCGAACCACGACCAGCGTCAACGGTCAAGCGGTCACCCATCCAAGACCTGACCGCGCTCGGCAGTACTTAACTTCGGTAATCGACTACAGAATACCGCAACCACTGAGCCAACGACGCTGATGAGTGACGCTAGTGATATTGAAGCAAACGATGTGTTCTTACCGACGCTTTTTACACAAATTATTTATTATTTTTAAATTCTCATTCATTTATTCTGTCGTTTGGTACAAAATTGCGCTCGAAGTTTTCTAAGAACGCTTAATCCATTTGCTCATTTTATCAAGGTATTTGAACTGGACAATGTCTTGCTTTGAGAATAGGAATCGCGTAGCCAACAGAAATGTGGACTCTTTCATTTGCAGTTGACCTTTCGGCATTCCTGGCGTAATTGATCCGAACATTCGCCGCTTTGTCTACACAATACTTTCTCTAGAGAATTCTTGGACTCAGCACCGGGCATTGTTATATTCTATGACTAGTCTCCGCTTTTGAAATCAATAATCCGCTGTCTGTCTATCTGTATCTTTGTTTGTTCATCTGTCTGTACGTCTACATGTATGTCTATCTGATAGTCTGTCTGTCTGCCATGCCGGCCTGACAGGTGCCTATTAACAGCCCTCTTGAAGGACTCGAGACTGTACTTAGAGGGAAATATATGGGCAAGGAGTGCTTACCAAATATTACCGTTTCTGTAGATAAAAGGCCTACAGGGCCGATTGATACACATCCGCGGTAAGTCCAGCGTGTGGGGATGCAATCCCTGCCCAGTAGTAGTGCAGAGGTGGAAAGGGGACGGCGTGATCGCGTCACAAAGCTCCTACGAGCACTCCGCGCGTTACGTAGAGAAAACTTAGGGAGGCGACATCCCTACGGAGTTGCAGTGGTTCTAAATTGCGGGAAACTTCAGGGTCATCCACTAGTCGCACGGTGCGACGTTGGATCGAGTCCAATGGCGCAAGTTGGTATTTAGCTGAGCCATCCCACAGGTTCTAGCAGTACTCCAGGCAGGATATAATCTGCGATGTATCCAAAAGTAGCTTTTGTCCCGGCGTGAAGTAACGTAGCACCTTAATGAATACGCCCAGCTTTTCAGACGCCAGCTTACATCTTGATGTCCTCAAGTATACACGGAGTACATACCTACTTAGCAAATGCCAATCAGTGAGACTACCGGTCGTGATAAAATATGACGTTGCAAAGACGACTTCCGGGCTTGATACATCACAGGACAGGCGGCTTTGATCATGGTCTTAATTTATTTTAATTTTTGACACTT
Source organism: Adela reaumurella (assembly GCA_009867175.2). Classification (NCBI taxonomy): domain Eukaryota; kingdom Metazoa; phylum Arthropoda; class Insecta; order Lepidoptera; family Adelidae; genus Adela; species Adela reaumurella. Next base: position 11,124 of record WYDE02120484.1, read on the forward strand.
TTCGGATCCAATCTAACAATTTTTGAGACAGGAATTTTTAAAATTTTTTAAAGTGTTGCGGTACGCAATGGCTCCCAGTTGCCAGAACGACATATTCTTGATGAGGAAAAATAAGGAACACGACCAGCACCTACTAACGAGGAGCTACACTGATAGTTTGTTGGATAAAAAGCTGTGCTGTGTAGAAGAAGCTAATGGACAAATCCATTTTTGTTAAATTTTCACAAATTAAAATAGTCCTGTTTTATTTACATACATACATACATACATATCACTCACGCTGAATCCCGACAATCGGGGTAAGCAGAGCAATCAGTGTTGTGCTG
>WYDE02120595.1:0-11448 GCA_009867175.2 Adela reaumurella
AATTCTTTCTTATTTCTGTCCGCACATTTCAAAGAAACTCAAGAACTACTCAACTTACTGACTGAAATTTAGAAGGTATTATGTAAATTTGGACTAGCAAACGATTCGGAAGAAAATAGCAGAAACAAGTTTATGATGGTATTCAAGTTTGTAATTTACAACTGTAAATTTTGGGTTTTCATTTTATTATAATGGATAACTTTCCAATTTTCTTTGGAAATTTACCAGAATATTTTCATACGTAAGTATACAACAATAATGCACTTGTTTCTACACCATACCTAGTTTTTACTATTTACCGAATCCGCAGGCGACCATCTTCCAAATTTGTTAGTTACTCGAAAATCTGAAGGACAGACAGACGGATGAAATTGTTACATTAAAAGGATTTTCGTTTTTTCATGGAATCTCAAGAATATAGAGGAGAGATATAATGTAGTTTAGTTTAAATTTCGGGATATCAGTGTCACCCGCAATTACATTTACATCACAACAAAAATATTATTGAATTATAACGATAAACCCAGTAATGTTGCACTCGTAAAACAAAAATAATTACTAACAATGAACACTTTAAAGCGGCTGGGGCCCGTCTTCTGTGCAGTGGATTCACTTTCACTCTTAGTGGAGTCATAGAAGGTGTTGGTGGAGCTGTTCCAGGTCTTTATAGTTTTGGGGTCGTCGCCGTTGAGCATCTGGTGCAGGTGGAGATTGTAGTTGATGCGTCGACCCCATTCATTGAATTCTATGTTGCCTGAATATCCGTTGCTTCGGATCTGGAACGTTGATGTCTTATACAGTGATATGTTAAAAATTGTGACAATGTCTAGGAATAAACCAATAAGCAGTTCTAAAAATCATGCAGTAACACATATTACCGTAGTTACTTAAAATATATATTTTGTAAACTTGTCTCACTTCGCTCGACGTAATTAATTAATGACATTGAATTCTCACATTTGTATTCTCATATTCTTTATTCAGCATTCTTATGTTACCTATTACACAACAATTGAAATTTACAAGAATTACATTTTACATCCGATTCTATTACGTCCACCAAGAAGAGCCGGCAAGTAATTTCGTAGGGTGTTTTTAATGAGCTCAACTGTTAAGCCGATCAAGATGAAATTTTGTAGGTATATTCTACGAATCTCGAATCTCTAGCTCGCCACACACAAATTTTTAACTTACTAGAAGAACTTCGCTAAAATATATATATATATATATATAATAATCCTAAACGTTTCCGCAAATCTGACTGAAATTATTGTAGGCTCAGTCTATGTGTCAATAGCTCGCCACATCATACAAAGTTTAAACTGCCTAGAAGAACTGACAATAAACTTTACTGGAAAATTTTCAACGGTCATCAAGCGTATCACTAAGCCTGTTACGAAAAGACTGGCGTACATCGCCTTGTAATAAGTAGGTAATGGTAATAAATAGAATGGGAACTTGAGATGGAGTGCCTACCGTTAGAAGTTTACTCTGCAGCTCAGGCCCCAGACTCCAGGGAAGTTCGCCTTCTTGCAAGCAGATGGAGGGGGGTGCATTGTGTTCTTTCTCTATGTCATCTCTCAAGTGGCTGGCGGCGTTGGAGAGGTGCGTCACTGCGTCCGATACAAGCAGTGTTTCCAGCTGCAACGTGTCATAATGATGGTCTGAAAAAGCTTTTCGTGTTCATGAGTTATGCGATTGGGCAAAAAAGAATTGTTATCTCCATAAGTATAAGATTATTTATCTCTTATATTATCACTGTGTTAATTTCAAATTCACCTTCTACTGCTCGTTCTATTTTAGAAACTAGAGCATTGGGTTGCAGAATACCTTGGTTTATGGTGCAGGCCTCTGGCCTCTTACTCAAGAGGTTGTGAGTTTGCACCGTGGCATGCGCACAGTTTTCCGGATTACAAAATGCCTTTTATAATGTGTGTGCAAAATTACAATGCACCGCGGTGAAAGAAAATACCGTAAGGAAACCTATGCACTAACAATGCAATTGTGTTCTAGTGAATAAAGGTTTGTCTGGAAGACATTGATTCTGGAAATAAATCCGCCTTTTGCTAAGCAGAAAAGTTTATATTTATATATGTATTTATTGGGTACAATTAATTATTGGTATTTATGAAACAGAAAACTCTCATATCATCTTTTTAAATAATATAGCACAGTTGTAGATAGAATTCTGCATGTACCTTCGAATAACAGATTTTTTTATGGATTTTTAAATTATCTGTGCCCTTACCCTTATGCTGGTAGTATTAAAATCTTCTTTAAACCATTTCGAGGCTTTGTCCTTGAGCGGGTCGTCGATGATCATGCGGTCCTCGATCTCGAACATGCTGAGCCAGGACACGTTGGCTCTCAGCTCCGCCATGTCCACCAGCTCGTCGCTGATGGTGTGCGCTTCCAGAGACGTCAGAATATACGACTGAAAGTTGTAGCAACAGAACATTCATTCATTCAGTTATTAGATGAATGGCAGATTTCTATACGGTGTTAAGTAAATAGGTACTACCATAGATTACTATAATATACTCCGGTACTACTACGTGAAAGGGGGGTTATTCTTCACATAAACTGAAGAACTTTTGTTCTACGACTTTTGCAATTGAGCTCATAATTTTTTTTTCTCCATACAATTTTTAAATACCTATACTAAAACCTGTATGGAAAAATAAAAATTAAATCCAAAAAAAATATTTTTTTTATGTAAATCTATTCAGTATCAGATCTGAATCATCGCCACAGGTCAATTCAAATCCGCTAACATAAAGCTTAACCCCGTGTGGTACACTTACATTGCCTACGTAATAAACAATAAATAAAGAAATATCACTCACGCTACATCCCGACAACCGGGCTAAGCAGAGCAATTGGTATGACGCTTTAAGTACTCCGGTAAATTACAGCACAACACGGAGCACCACATTTCTCAAGGTATTCAGACAAGATATCAAGCAGCATGTAAGGCACGAGGACCCACCTAATGCATGACTTGGTAGAAGTATCGTGCCAAGCTGAGGTGGCGAGCCTGTCGCCCTTTAGCACGGCATCTTGTCCTTATCCCTTAGTCGCCTTTTACGACATACATAGGAAGAGATGCAGTGGGGTCATTCTTTCAAGTATCGGCCCCACACGGTATTTTAATATTTACGCCTGCTATTTTGGAATCTACAGATGTGTATGACATACATGTAACAAAGTGGTATGGGCGGGGCGCTGGGTCGAGCGATTGATGAAAGAAAGTTTTAGTTGGCAGCAAACGACGAACAAATAATCAGTTTTGCATTATTGAACGCGATGAGTTACACAACATCGCAGCCCGCCCCGCCCGGCCCCGCCCGCCCACAAAGCTTCGGACTGTGTTCTCTCCGGCCGCCCTGAAAGTTTGTGTGTTAGCGAACTTCGTAAGCTCACCTCGATGTGTCAGGTAAAATTTATTGTTTGAATGACGTATCCATCAATGATTTCTGTCTTGGCTGTATTAATGTATAACAAATGGAAAAGTCGCGATTACGATGGGTAACGTTGACCCGTCAAGCCGTGATTATTATGGTTCCATAATCAAAAACTCACAGAAAGGCATCATGCACAGAAAGACATCGCGTAGAAACTTGCGACGAAACCGCTCAGAGGCCGTTCAGCTAACACTGTATATGGGCAAGTGTCCAAATACCCGAAAGATGTCCATTACATTAAATGCATCAACATTTTTGGTAGGTGCGTACGTACTTACTGATAAAGATATCTTTCAAGTTGTGGGAATGCAAATAAATAAATAAAGAGCTATTCTTTATGTACCTACATAATATGAATGATCTAGCTAGTGAAATGTCATAGCAACACCAGCTCCTTGTGAAGCTATTTAATAGCAATTGAACCAAATATCTAACACATGACACAATTAAGTATTTCTATGAAACGATTACGACAATGACAACAATTTCTGTATCTACTAGGAAACATCCTACGTTGAACTAAATACCATAGAATCAAGAGATAATATCTATAGAGCGTATGTACGCGGTCGATGCCTGGGAGACTATAGCTTGAGCACAGTATAGGCATAAAGGGAACAGAAACGTAGTTGCGTCGGCACAAAGTAAATATAATTGAATATTTGAATTAGATGTTTCAAATAAAATGAAACTATAAAAGTCATACATTCACTGACAGACACCGCAGAGCCTAAACATATGGGCCTAGAATCATGAAATTTTGCACAGGACCTCCTTTAGGTGAGCACTAAGAAAGGACTTTTTTAAATTTATTACTTATTTTTAAGGGGCCGTATTAGCTAAAATTCCACTGTCTCTAAGAGATTTTCCGCCAATATTTTCATAATTAATGTATGTAAAACTTCATCTATCAATGCAGATCTGTAACTTTTTGAAGAAGCGATCTGATAAATTTCGCTCGATTGAAAAAAATCATGAACATGACAGTGTCGGTGGCTCAGTGGTCGCGATATTCGGTATTCTATTACCGAAGTTAAGCACTGCCGACCGCGGTCAGGGATTGTATGTGTGACCACTTGTCCGTTAACACTGGTCTTGGTTCAGATTCCACGTTTAACTGTAGGTCCCTTCCCTCTCTTTACGAGGTGGTAGGTTAAACCCGCCCGGGTTGGTACCACCGCACTGAATGAAGGTCGGTCGTAGCAGCTATGAAACGTAGTTCGTGTTTTCCGACCAGTTCAGTTTAGCCGGCTGGAATTGAAGGAAGCGCTGACATGTCACCTACCTACATAATTCACCAAGTTTTTTAGGCTGACATCACTGGTACCAAAAAATTGGCGCATCAAGAAATTTAGCCATCCAAAGTTAGTCAAAAAAAAAAACTGTGACCTATTTGGTCCTAACACTTTTGTCTAGTGCGGCCCTATTGCATTCGACCCTTCCATTTACTTTCGCTTCATCCATTTGTTCGGTGTAGGTATCTACGAGTAGAACCATCCTTTCTCCATTTGTACAAATCATCTAAGCAAACGATTCTCTATTCCTATCACTGGGTCTCCTTTCACTTTACATTTTTCTCTTATACATTATTTATTACTCACCTCATCCAATATTTTTAAGGATACAGTTTTAAATCATTACTATCTGTTACCCGCGGCTTCGCAAACATTAAAGTGCATAGTACCCTTTGTCACTTTGCAGCCCATAAATTGTCTCTATGCTTAAATAAATTTATCGCGCGGACGAAGTAGATGGAGAAAAAATACTTTATTACACTCTCTGTTCCATTAACTTTCTCTATCCAAAAATCACGTCGATTCTTTGATCCGTGAAAAAGACACACAAACCAGCCAGCACACTTTCAAATGTATAAGTGTTTCTTATAAATAAACTGATAAATAATATTAAAGTATGATTATTAAAAAAATATATATCTTTTCTGTAATGTCCTGAATTATCCCATTTATTCTAGTATTATTTCTCTTAATACCGAAGACTCTTTCGTCTCGCTCGACTATCGTATCGTATGTGTTGAGTGAGCCATGTTACTGTTCGCCATAACTCTTATGGTGCTGGATCGTGATCCGAGTCGCGTGATCGTCAATGAGCTATTCTACCTCTCCTGAGAATATTCAGAGGGGAAGAACGGACTGTAGTTGCGCCCTGTAACTTTCATGCTAGCATATTTTATAAAATGGGCTCTGTTATTATTGTAAATAGTTGCGTGATTCAGCTTCTCTCACGTCAATAGATGGCGCCACCAATACACTTACGTGGCTCAGTAACAAGTTGAATAAAATTTAATATTTCCAATTAAATGTTTCGAATAAAAATTGATATCCCAGAAAATTAGACTCTGCCCTATTGATTTCCAGACCAAAAAAGCCTCTACAACGTCATCGAAATCGTTAAAGCCGTTTATGAGAAACAATTAAAAACAATTAAATAAATATAGCGGTTAGTGCATACAAGTTTACAATACGTACTTTATAAATTCCGCGGTTGCTGAACAACATTTTGAAAACTTCCGTCTCTCTCGCCGCGACTTTATACAATCCGATAAAGTGGCCGCGAGAAGAGCCGGAAGTTTTTTACATTTTTCATAAAAGTTTAACTCGTTTAATATTATAGGATTATGACGTTATTAGACAATATCGATACAATAAGTGGTACTATACGTCAGATATCCTAACCACCTAGCGACGTCTATAAGCTGTGTTGTTTGTGTTCTAATTAAATGCAATGTCCGTTGGATCTGGTACTTTTGTTGATTCCGTTTTATATAAGAACTTGAGAATATACTTTAAGAGAAAGATAAAATAACCAAACCTAACCTGAATTAACCCAAAACCCCGGTACACGGTTGTAAAGTTTGATTGGAAGTAATTGCTTCCACCATAATTCCACCATCTGTTAAACAGAAAAATGTACCTATAGGTATTTATTTAATTAATGAATGCATTTTCTTATAATGTTTTTATTTCTGATGGGAACACGGATAGAAAAAATGAGACAACATTGTGTGCAAGAGATGGATGCTAGAATTTGCACAAGGGGAAAATTTATCTTTCCTATGCAATGAGTACAATTATTATACAGCATACTACTATCTGAAAAAAAAATTATATTCTCTTCCCAAAATATAAGTTAAATGTAAGCCAGTCTTGTTGTAACAGGCTACGCGATAATCATGAAGGGCGTTGAAATTTTCTTCAAGAGAAGTTTCTTGCCAGTTCTTCTAGGATGTTGAAAATTGATATGAGGTGAGCAATTGGCATAATAATATAGAATGAATCTATAAAACTTCAGCTCGATCGGCCTAACCATTTAGAAAACATCTAACGCAGTTTCTTGTCAGTTCTTCTAGGAAGTTGCAAATTGGTGTTTGACGAGCTATTGACGTATAGAATGAACGTAAAAAATTTCAGCCGAATCGGCCAAACCGTTTAGGAGGAGTTGTGCGGACAGACAGACTGTTTCTGTTTGTCAAAAACAGACAGATGACCAAAAGTACTATTCGCTGAGTTAATTTTCAAAGTGTTTTTATTTATTATACCTCTTAATAAAGCTAACTTTCCCTGTGGCAACTGCGTCTTAAACCGGGAAGGCGAAGACAAAAGACAACTAGGGATCAATTAAAGACAATTCCGTACAATTGCTCAGTAAGCGTAATCGCGTAATTCGAGAGAGCGCTGATATAATTGCTTCATCGCTCATCGCTATCGCTTGTTCGATCCGATGAGAATTCTCGGAATAGGTACCCACTTACTAATATCGCTACGAAAGGAGGACCGGTTGATAGAAATTAATATACTTCTATTTTATAATATACATACAGAGTACAAAGTTAGTGCTACCTAGAACAGCCAAGAAATGTTGACTAACAGCCGAAGGCAACTACCAAACAATTAATCAAACTTTCCACGAAAATACCTAATAATGAAATTCTTCGCATAATAAATTTCACCCAAACTCGTCGCAGATTTTCTGAAATGAATCTTCATAAAACTGGTAAATCGCTCATTAAAAGTTAAAGATAACCATCAGCTTGATGAATAACATCGACTTCGCCGAAACGTCTAAAAGCTGGAGATCTAATAATTATGTCTAAATTAATTCCCTGTAATAAATTAGTCATAAGACAAAAGTGGAAGACAAATCCTCGACCACAGATATAAAAATGTATATGAGGATGAATGAGTGCAGTTCATTGCGTCTACAATTGAAATTGTCTATACTTATTTTTGTATGAAATTATTTAAATTCATACCCGATTTGATGATTTGATAGAGTGATTTATCTCTCTTTGTATTCTCTTAGATGTTTTATCACTATTTGGTAAATTTTGTTCAGCGTAGACTATTTGGACTATTTGTGTTCAGCCGGGATGGAAAATATGAAGAAATGTTAAAAGATAAAGATAATCGGAAACGAAGTGAATGGGGCACTCTATTATGAGCAGCCAAAGATGTTTTTTGTTTAGGAAGGTTTTTGGTGTGGCAACATCGTCACTTTCAGTCAACTTTCGGAGATACAATATTACGAGTTACCAATTTTGTATCGAATGCCTTAGACAGTCATGAAAAGTGTATGGGAATTTTCCTAGATTTAGCAAAGGCATTCGATACAGTCACCATACCTATTCTCCTAAAAAAGCTAGAAGGAATTGGAATACGTGGACGTCAACTAAATCCTACCTCAGTAATCGCCAACAAGCTGTAAAATTCGGGAACACAGAGGGTGGTTTCTATTCAGACTACTTACCAGCTTCATATGGCATTCCACAAGGCAGCGTACTAGGACCTATTCTATTTCTAACTATATAGACAGCCTTTGCAAGGCTAACATTGCCCACGGTACAATTGTAACCTTTGCAGATGATACCGTTAATCTGATTAAAGGCAATTCATTGCAGGAAACGAATAAAATAGCTCAGGCGGGTTTAAATACTGTACTTGCCTACATGAATTCAAAACAACGTACTCAAAGACAAAATTCGTCGCATTCTCAATCACAGCCAGATGTCAGCCAACCATTGATCCGGTATTAAAAGTACACCATTTTTAGATATGTTTTATGAAAGTATTTCATTGATATGTTCGAATACGCTTAATCTATTTCCTCGCATTCATATTAATCATGTTTTTTGTATATAAAAACCCTAATACGTCACAAAAAAAGGAAAAATAACGTGTACCCATGGACGTATGCCCATGTTATTTAAATATTTGCTGTACCAAAGCAAACGCAATCAAATACCTGGGCGTAATAATTTATAAACATATGCATTGCAAGGCGCATATTGAGAGCCTACCAGGCAGAGTACGCAAATTAAACTACTTTTTCAATCAGATCCGGAATATTACAGACTTATCGCTCACTAAAGACGTACACCATGGCTTATGTGGCTCCCTGATTAATTATGCTATTCTTGCGTGGGGAGAAACAGTTACCTAAGTCTCTAAAGATAATAATTTAAAGAGCTCAGAGATCTATTCTAAACGTCATGTATCGCAGGCCATTCAAATACCCCACAGAAATCTTGTACACAGAGAGTGGAGTTCTTAATGTCCGACAAAATTACATGTTAAGACTTGGAATATATGTATACAACCACAAAGATATGCAAAAAATCATTACACACAAATTTAGAAACAGAGCCAACATACAACAACACTTAACGAGAGAAAAACCTATACCTACGACATTTTACAGACACACAACTAAATTTCTAAGACCTAAATTTTATAATGTAATTCCCGCAACTCTAAAAGCTTGACCAGCTCAAATTTTTTAAATCCAAACATAAAGTATGGCTTATGTCTTTTTCGCACGAAGAATGTGCGCATGTGCTAGCTAAAATGCCGCAATAAATAAAACAAAATATTTTAATTTTTTTTCTTCTTTGTTTATTTAACGAAAAATATCACGTACACGCAAATATCCACAAAACAAAAAAAGCAAAAATTATCAACACTAGCAATCTAAAAAATTCAATACTACGTTTACATTGGTTCTATTTTATTATCGTGCAGCATGTATGGTTAATGTGTTATATATAAATATTCTTACTTATCACTTATATATAGATAATTTACAATATTATATGTATGTTTATATTATTTATGGCAATATTCCCAATACATGCTTACTGAATGTATATATGTATGGGAGGGTGTGTGTGAAAGTATCTAATTATATGAATGTACACTGTAACAATGTATGTATCATGATTTGTTTATTTATCACAATAAATATTTGAAATTTGGGATTTAGGGCACGTTTGGCAGTCCATGGCGGAGTGCTGGCCACTACACGGATGTACGGGAGTGAAAGTTGGGTATGGCAGACGAACGAAGCACGTAAGCAGGATAAATGCTGTGGAAATGCGCGCGCTAATTAGTATGTGTGGAGTCATAATGAAAGATACATTGAAATTCAGGAGTGCAAGAGCGCTGTGGTCTGAAAGAAGATAAAGTGAAAAGGATTGAGAAAGGGATGCTTCGGTGGTTCGGTCATGTTGGAAGACTAACGAAAGATGTAACGAGAAGAGTCGGGAAATGTGGCCCTGGACGCACGTACCTAGAACATATAGAACATGTGCGCAAAAAGAGGCAAGTGCATAGTACCCGTAACCGACGAGAATGATAAAGAATATTATGAGAGTGCAAAAAGCGGCAGAAGGGTGTCAGTAAAATAGGTTTAAATACGGAATTAAAATTCGCAAGGAGTTTCAAAACACATCAACGAGTCAAATCGTTCATGCGGGTTTCCTTTTTGGGGTGGTACGGGGTACGGGATGGAAGGGTGGAGCGTAATAGAGGGTGACGAGGAAGGGTAATTTACCGTGGGCGGTACCGCGGGCCAAAAAACAATAACGAAAAACGTGTTCTACGCGCTAGTCGCTTGTCGTGTTGGGTGGGGTAGCCGGGAGTGGGGTATACAAACATACATGCACACACACACAAACCTATGATTTAGAATTTGTAAAGAACCAACTGTCCAATGCCGGGAAGTTGTCTGAAAGATAATTATTTATTCAGATAACAGAATGATTTTATACGTTGAGTTTGCACTCGTCTATGTATGTACCTAGGTACAATTTTATCTAGATTTTTGTTAAATATAACCACAGATACCTATAAGCGTAGGGCTGCGTTCAATTTAGCCATTTGACAGCTCGTTTCACTACTTCTATCTTTATTCGTTATATTGAATTACAACGGGATAGATTGTTCAGAGAAATTACCCCGGACATACTGAACGCACCCCAGTTGTATATGAACGGTGTTCCCTATTTTTTTTTTGGCAAGTTATTGTTGCCAGATCCTGGAACTAAATATACCGTTAGATAGCTGAGAACCCTAGCAGGAAGCTAACAAAATGTATTTGTATTCAAAATCCATACACAGGCGATACGCCAGGTGTGACGTTCGCCTTCTGGCGATAACCGTATGTCTCACGTATGTATGTATAAATAAATATGTAACGTTTGGACATGAACCAGTTAAAATAGGTTCTGATTAAAATCTTCCCTATCATCTAATGTGATTTTATATATACACCGATTCGACATACAAAGGTGTGCACATGTTACTCGCGTCCCCTATTCCGAGCACTCGCCGGTCCCCCCGAGTGAAGTAAAAAGCGAGATCTTGATAGATAAATTTAGAAGGAAGTGCTTTTGTAGCGGAGAGCCGGCGCGGCACGACTGGAGCGGACCGAGCAAACACAGAGCATCCAAGGAAACATATAATTATATAAGTCAATGTGTTCCTGTCCCTCTCTCACTTATTTATTATTATATAACTTACTTACTACTACTATTATTGCTACACTTACTTATTTATTATATTTTATATCAATTTAATTTCCACTTCCTACATACGAACAACATTTTTGTTAGATTTTTTACGATTCAGTCGTTGGCGATTTACTTACAATGTTTATATTGTGAAGTAACGCTGCAGTCAATGCACCAGAT
>WYDE02120706.1:0-11446 GCA_009867175.2 Adela reaumurella
TGTAACGTGGCGTGCGTACTTGGTACTTGCGCCGGTGCCGCGACTCCAGCAGATTTAAATGAAATATATTATTTGTATTTGTTTTAATTTCTATTTCTATTTAGGTTTATTTTGTAGTAGTTTTACTTCCACCCATTAATGCAGTAGGTGGGTCTTCGTACCTTACATGCTGCTAATTTACAGGAGTTCTTGCAGCATAACACGGATTGCTCTGCTTACTCCGATTGTCGGGATTCAGCGTGAGCGTAGATAATTTTTCTATGACGTGAGTGATATGTATGTATGTATGTAGTTTTAGTTTTTAGGTTAATTAATTTTTTCGTTTTAATTGATTAAAATAATAATTTTTAATAAAAAAATTAAATTAATAAATTTATAATATCCGTAAAACTATAGTAACAATAGTAATATGATCTCGTGCATACACATTGAATGAAAAAGATTTCTTCAGGTAATAAATCTTCCTTATGCTAAGCAGCAGAGGGCTTATTTATTCATTTTATGTTATATATATAATGAAACATATTTGTATCGGGCGAGAGTTTCGTATTCCGGCGCGAATCAATTTGCTAATTCGATTTCTTGTCTCTTTGATCTGGTATTCTATGTTTGCTTTACTTTTTACGTCGCATCCTCGCCTCGTAGCCTCGTCGCCTTCCACCGCGTACAAACATTTCGTATTCATTGAACACTGGGAATGCTCTCGAGGTTGAGCTTTGAAAACAAACAGTGCTCTGTCGTAGAGCTCGCTAGGATTTGTAGAAAATAACGTTGTGTAGAAACTCAAATTGAGTTAGTACACATGTAGCTAAATGTCAAAAATCGTCATCATTAGCGTTTAATCGTCTTACGACATACGCTTCTCCAATACTTTTCAAATTACCGCTCTCGTTAAACAACATTATGAAAACTTCCGGCAAGTGCAGGACGTGCGTGCTGCAAGGAAATTCATGCCTGCGCACACGTGTCCGGCCCACTGCCATTTGAACTTTGCCATCCGGTGTACAACATATACTACTTTGATGCGTCGGCGAATTTCTTCGTTTCACACCTTGTCCCGTAGCGATATCCCAGCATTGCTCGCTCCATGGCTTCCTGGGCGACACGGAACTTTTGGGCTATGCCGTCCGTTAGAGCCCTTCTTTCAAGAACTTCATTATGAAGAACGGGAATGGAAGAACGCACTGGCCTTACATATGTCCTGGTCTTTAGATTTTGCGGCTGTGCAGACTTTAAGACAAATTTCAGTTTTCCGATGGAAACCCAACCCAGTTGAATGCGTCTTTCTGCCTCCTTGAGTAGGTCTCGTCGATGTAACCGATCACATTGTCCTAATCGCTCATTCCTGGAATCAGCTTCAGAAGATGCGCAGGCTCTATGAGGCTTCGTTGAGGGTCGGTCTGAAGATGAACCGGGATAAAACCAAAGTCATGTTGACGGAGGTTATGCGTGGGGGACAAATAATCATCGATCGCGAAAAAATCGAAAAAATGGAGGAGTACTTTTAAGTCGGCCAAATATTTCAATTAGATATACATTAAGAAAATATAGGAGTCCAATTTTATTGGAACTTAAAAATTTTTTTTTGATAATATTTTACAGACCACAGACGTATTGAAATCAGACGGTTATAGCACAGTTTACTATGCTGTGGTCATAGTTTGTTTATTTACAAATAATAAGTGAACTTTTTGCTGCCCTAATGAAGAAATGAAACTGTGCTCTTGAAAACGTTACATTCCGGATAGAGTCAACTTTGAAAAAATTTATACAAGTCGTTATGCAAAACATAAAAAACAATTTTAACATAAAAAAGTTGAAGACTAAGACTTCACCCTACACACACCCTTCACCCACCCATACCCATCCTTCACACTTCCGTTCTCAAACTTTGAAAAATAATTGTTTTTTACTTTACTAATAATAGTAAATATTAATAGTAGGTAAGTTTTTGTACTTTAAATTAACCTTTTAAGTTGCAAATTTTTTTAAACTGAAAATATGTAAAGAACTATTGCGTTTTCTGTAATAATTTTTTATGTAAAAATTACATAATATGCTCCTCTAAACCACTCCTTTATAAAATAAAATTGCTAAACAAATTTAGCTTCCGCTCCAATTTCGACGTAATCTTCCATATTATATTAGTGTGGAGGCGAATCGCGCTCGACCTGCAGTACTCGTCGCGCGAATTCAAAACGCACGCTTGGAGGAGAGGATTTAAACAACAGGGTAATATTTACGTGTTCAATAGATGTACGGATATCTCAGCACAATGGGCAACAAACAAAACGTCAGAAAAAAAAAATTACAATTCGTGACGTCATCTTTGGTGTGCGCCGGCGTAATTTCAGCTAATTATACATATTTAGTGTTCCCCTAAATAAATGGACCATAGGTGGATTAAAATACCAGGAGGCCACCGAGTATTTAAACCAATCTGGCGGGCGGGTGAGGAGGGAGGGGAGGGCGGAGCCCTATCCGCGCGCCTCATCGGTCGAGTCCCGAATTCGCCGCATTCACTGTTCTGAGGAACGGGTTAGTACCCGACATAACCCGAATCAGTGTTGTAACTTATAGTCAAATTTAATAAGCTTTCTAAACCGCCTGGATAGCTTCGTTCTTAGTTTTTATTCAGCATTCTTATGGTAGTACAATCAACTTGAATTTGTAGACACGGCAGATATATTGATACCGGATACCAGCGTCGTTGGCTCAGTGTTTGCGATATTCGCTATTCGATAACCGAAGATAAGCACTGCCGAGCGCGGTCAGGTCTTGGATGGGTGACCGCTTGACCGTAGACGCTGGTCGTGGTTCGGATTCCAAGTTAAACTGTAGGTCCCTTCCCTCTCCTTGCATGGTGGTAGGGTTAAACCCGCCCGGGTTGGTACCACCGCTCTGAATGAAGGTCGGTCGACGCGGCTATGTAAACATAGTTCGTGTTTTCCGTCCAGTTCAGTGTAGCCGGCTGGAACCCCGCTTCATAGCCGCTTCGACCGACCTTCATTCAGTGCGGTGGTACCAACCCGGGCGGGTTTAACCCTACAACTATATAAGGAGAGGGAAGGGACCTACAGTTTAACGTGGAATCCGAACCACGACCAGCGTCAACGCTCAAGAGGTCACCCATCCAAGACCTGACCGCGCTCGGCTGTACTTAACTTCGGTAATCGAATACAGAATACCGCAACCACTGAGCTAACGACGCTGATATACATAAGTATACATTGAGTTGTTACTTTAAAGTTTTATAATTTTATGACACGGATGAAAATATAGGAGTGTACCACTGAATTCACGCGCTGTGTGGTATGGCACTTCCAGTCTTTTTTCCAATTCAGTGGTATTTACGAGTATATATACCTACATCAAACTCAGTACTGGAACTTTCAACATTGTGTAGCCCCGATCCAATTAGATACTCACGTACCTAACTAGGTAATGGATGATTTTAGTGTCTACTTATTTGCAATGAAAACGATTTGTACTAAGTACGTTCCATTAGAACGCACACAATAATCACCTAATCGTAGCTTGCATAATACATAGTTACATATCCATTAATTAAGAAAATTTTCCATAAACCTAATCTGTTTATTCGTTATATTATAACGATCCTAAACATTATATGTATGTAGGTGTCAACGATTCTAAAGAATTTACCGATTCCAACTCCGTTCAACTTACCACACAAACAACGCTCGAAGCGGAATCATCTACCCCCACCTCTCTTGCTCTTTCTTTCTTTCTTTCTTTCACTGTCTCGCTCTGCGGACCATAGACATACTTTCACCTACAACCTCGTTGATTTCTCGAAAAAATTCGCTTCTTCATCGCACCAACACTACTTCGTTCGTTCCTTATTTCTTGATATTTAATTATTTAATCAAACATTGTTTTATTTAAACAAGCAATACCAGCTACCTATAAGTTCAGGTGAACGATGATAATAATATAATTTCTTCGGAGGCAGCTAATTTGCGTGAGAATAAGGTTGATATAGTGAAAAAAACCTAGGTGTAAGATGAAGCAATGATACATAGATCTTTGTCTACAATATTACGTAAGAAGGCTTATTAGATTCTTATTAGAATTGCATAGAACCTACAATCCAAACGGTTGCGCGTACAATTTTATCAAACAAGTTTCGTCTATATTCATCAGAAACTCACCGTTAAGTCAATGTTTCGTGTCTAAATAATTCACAGCACACTCCACACGAAACGAAAAGTGTTAATAGTTGCAAAAATACCACTATATCACTTTTGCTTTCTGTTTATGAATTGCATGTTTCGGATGCGTACGAGCGGATCCAACCACGAGTACCGCGCGCGACGGATGCGGTCGGAATGACTTGACTGGCTGTCTGAACTGATGATGTTGATGATTCTTCAAGAACCTGCTACCTGCTGCGTATAGGTAGACAGAAACCTACACACGTGCATTCGACGGAGCGAGCGATGCATGCTACGGTTGAACAAAATATGCCATCAAGCGTAGGTAGAATAAATTCCAATCAAATTACCTTTTCTATCGAATGGAACTGCCTAATGGAATAAGAAAATATGAGGAAACTAGTCATTGGACTGGAAAAAGCAATCCATTTAGTATCAGAATGGGGTAAGCGGACCCTATTTGAGTTCAACGCGGGACTCGTTTGTGAGTTGCTCCAAAAGGGCCCCGTTTGGGTGGGGTAACTCCCAGATTTTAGGGCACTGGTCCGAAACTCAGAGATGCTCGGGATCAGTTTGACGCGTAACTTGAAATTGGCGAAAATGCCAACCTGGAAATTCTGTGGTCGGTGGTCCTGTGTGGAGTACTTGCTCTTGTACTGCAGCAAAGTAGCTAAAGGTAAGGTTCTTTGTACTCCACACACAAGCTGCTTGGCACTGGTCACGTCAACGACCCAGAGTTATTCCACACTTCTTGGAGACCGGTTTGGTTCGTAATGGTGAATGAGAACAGGAGGAAATTAACTTAAAATAACACTCCACTTGGTATTTGAAATGGGTAAGCTGGCGGATTGTTGAACGCGAGACAAAGGGGAGGTCCAAACGAACTCGGCTCGGGATGGCTGCCAGATTTCTGTGCAACAGCTTGAAAATCGGGATATCTCAAGGCCTTTGAAAAACCATAGAGTATACCTTTCTTTTGCAGCCACTTTGTTCGCCCCACTGCTGGGTAAAGGCCTCTCTCATTTACATTATATGAGAGGATTTTAGTCATACACTTCCACGGTGACCAACCGGATTGGATGTGGGTTTCCTCACGATGTTTTCCTTCACCGGAGTGTCAGCAGCCATTATAGCACAAATTCTAAAGTTATAAATATGTGCTCATAGTGGGGATCGAACCAGTGGAAAATGCGCCCTTCGCCGGCTGGATTTAAAGCTTTCAGACATTGCAGTCAACCGATTCGGTAGGTAGATAATTTATTTTGCGAGTTGCAAAATTTTGGAACGCACTACCAGCACATACCTTTTTTAAGATCCCGTCGCAAAAATTGCAATAAGGGACCTTAATGAAATCGCTCGCCCTCTGTCTGTCCGTCTGTCTGTGTGGATATAACAAACATTTTGTGGCGTGCATTCTACTATCAAAATAATTACTAAAAATTCCATAAAAAAATGTATGTTGTAAATATTATGTAGATGTGCGAAAAAATATAATAATTGTTATTGGTGTACAGTTTGTTCCAAAAGAAAATAAAAAAATTATTTAATTTTTCAAATAAATAGAGTGGGACATCGTTGGATAGGTATGAGCGCCGATCATTACGAATATGTATACCTACACATTGTACGGTTGTTAACTTTGCTAGAACATTTTTTTTATTAAAAATTATTTCATAGTGCATTTTCCATAAAAAACTTATTAAAACGTTCTGGAAAAAAGTAGTATCTCTTTATTGTAAATATTATTTGGATGAGAGAAAAATTACAACTATTGTGATTGGTGTACAGGGTGTTCCAAAATCACAATTGAAACATTTATATAACTTTTTAAATAATTTGAATGGTGTACCTATTTTTGAATCGACACGCGCTGCGCACCTTTATTCAAAGAGTTGACTATGTTTGACTTCTGACTATGTTTGATGTGTATGTATATCCTTAAAACTGCATTTCACATTAAGAGGATTCATATGGCAAAGCAAAAATGCACTGAGCAATCGAGCGCAGTGTGTGCGTTTATATGGTGAATTTTGTAGTTTTTGTTTGTTTAAAAATTATTAGGATTGTTTTTTTTTCTCAAATAATGCTGCGTTATTGTCTAGAAAATTAAATTCCCTATACAATGACGTAAATTTTATTCTAAAATAATTATCCAGTATGGGGCTAGCTCGACATAAGAAATTAAAATAGAGTCACATTCAGATTTTTTTTCACCATGCAAAAATACTGTAAATTTAAAAAGCCTGCTTCAGTGTTCAGTACATGTTAACTAGTTTAAAAAAAATCCATATTATGTACTTCATATAACTTGTTTTTTGTTTAAAATATAATAATTTTCATTTAATGTCCTATAGAATCCTCTTTAAATTAATCCATAAGTGTATAACACTGGGCAACATAGTTACTATGAGACAAGAAATAAGGGGATCACTCAGCAAAGGATACATAACACTGATAAATTTAAAACAGCAGTTATATTTACATACATAGCGTCACGCCTGTCTCCCGGTGGGTTAGGCAGAGACAACGGATCTTCACGTGCCAGTTATATTTAATAGTATAAATAATATGCTTCCGAAGGAACTAAAATGAGGTTATGAAATTAATATATTTAAGTCCAATTATTATTTAATGAAATGGCTAATGGAACAAAATTTACTATGATTTGAATTTTTTAAATGTAATTGTGAATAAATACGGAAGGCTGATTACAATAATAGAAGGAGTTGTCGAAAATTTTATTAAGTGGCAATTAATTATGTCCTTTCCACAACTATTTTAGTTATAGGAATATACTAATGACGATGTATATATATATATATACACATAAATTATTTGATTTGAACAAACTTTCATCCGCGGTTTAACCTCGTTAGAAATTTGATTTCCAAACATCCCTAATACAACTGAATTTTATTTATGAATAGGAGCCTGAACACCAAAGTCCCACCTTTCTAAGTTTAAAAATTACGAACTTCCATACAAAATTTAATCGCCTATTTAACTCCCTCAGCGGTTGTTTTTTTTTTCCTTTCTTATTGCTCACCTATATTACAGAAGCATATCTTGTACAAAATTTCATGATTGTAGACCATTTAAACCGTGCTACGTGGCGGATTTAGCCACGAGTAGCAAACGCTACAGGCCCCGCGCCTCTGGGGGCCTCGCCCCGCACCCGGCAGAAATTAACTTTTAATTTTTTTAAATATTTAATAACAATTTAGAGTTCGCTAGTTAACTTTCGTTCAATAGGGACCGCTCTGATGATTTAGGCTCACTTCTCCAAAACATTTCATTACAATTTTGAGGCTCTTTTCGCTCGCCCAATCATGAGATTTATTACTTTGAAATAAACTATTTCAACTTCCTTTCAAAGGCACCATCCTGAAGTTTTTGGCTTACTTCTCCAAAATATGTCAAAAAAAATTGCGGGCTCCCTTCACTCGCCCAACAATGTATACTTTACAAAGTTTCCTTGTTTTCACAAGCACTATAACCTTATGTTTTTGGTGTACTTCTCCAAAATATGTCATAAAAATTTTCGGGATAGCATCGTTCGCCCAATGATTTGATTACTTTACTATGGTGTACTTCCTTTCAAAGGCACCTGCCTGAGGTTTTTGGCTTACTTCTCCAATTGACGTCATAAAAATTTCCGGACTCTTCGCTCGCCCAATGGTGTGATTACATTAAAATAGAACTTTGACGGGAACCCACAAATTGATTGATGGTTTTGACTTACTTCTCCCGAACATTTCGATACATTCACAATAAAAAATTAATGTGATTTATTCAGCTCAGTTCGCTGAATGGATTTATGTGACAAGTATTTCTCTAAATTGGCCTAAATTAAATTTAGAAAAGTTACAATTTTTTTTATTGTGATGTAACCGCTGCAGTCAATGCACCAGATAAATTAACTTTGAAAAATACAAAGAAAAATAACTGTCCAACGTGTTGTCCGAAGCGGGACTCGAAGCCCTCAATGCTCTAACCAACTGAGCTATCCGGACTACACGTCGGTTTACGAAATTCGTCTTCATCCTCGATAATGCATCGGTAGTTCCGCTTGTGACTGATAGATGGCCTTCCTTAATGACTATTTACATAAATACGTATATATTAATTCTAAACATATGTGGGAGGCATTGCTTTAGATCACAAAAGTTTCGAGGACAGGTAGTGCTTCTTTGAAAGAGTTTTGAAAGTGTGAAAGGAGGAAGAGAGACGGAGATTGGGAGGGAGCTGGTTCCACAAGCAAGCAGCATGAATCGTGAATGAATTTAAATTTGATGTAGTGGAATGCGAAGGCATAGAATATGCCACACCAGCTTATCGCTTTGCCTTAAGGATAGCCAGTGTAAAATTAGGATATTAAGTAATTAAGTGCATCAGTATTGAATAGCGTGCAGTAGAGAAGTTATTAGGACAAGAGTATTACTGCGAAGACGGATATAGAGCCACTAATAACCATTACGAAAATCATATACATGATCAAAATTGCGCAAGCCCAAAATATATCGGGTAAGGCATATTGAGGTAAGGCATATTAGCATAATCGAGTAGTGAGTACGGGAAGAAGCAATGATTGTGCAAGGGTAATTTTGCTGGAGACCGGAATAAAATTCTGGAGGCGTTTAAAAGCATGCATGCTAGCAAAACATTCTCTGGCTTACTTAACTAACTTCAGTATGCCATAGAAAAATGTCATATCCATGACAAGACCTAGATTTTTAACATTCTTCCTATAGTGAATAATATTACATCTTTGAATTTCAAGGTGGGCAGAGCCGCATAGTCCAGTTTAGTAGTCAAGTAGTTTTGAAGTGCCTACCAAAATGGCCTACGTTTTTTCGGGTTTACCAAGAGTCCAAAACGATTTTCCCTGCTGAGAGCTGAGTGAAGATAAATATAAATATAATATAGTGAAAATGTCTATACAACAGCAAGTCATCAGCGTGAAGATGGTAGATACACATGAATACCTCTACAATTAGTGTGGATGTAGACGGAGAAGAATAATGGCGAAAGTACGCCGCCTTGTGGCACGCCAGCACTAGTAATTCATAAAGAATAGAATAAGAATAAAATTCATTTATTGCTCACAAAAAATAATTAAAAGTATAGCAAAAACCTAAAACCTTTTAACAGAAGTAAAAAATCAAAAAACTGAATTAAAAAGACAACGCAATAAAATAAACTACAAATTTCTTCTACTAAATCGTAACCAACAAGGCTGGACTGAATAAAACAGTCGTCAATTGCTCGTGATATATGTTGTCAGTCACACTGTTTCTTCTCCATATCAATGATATGTTGCCTCTGGGCACCATTCAATGTTTTGTAGATGACAGTACGGTACGCGGGTCCTAATCCTGTCACTCTTCAGCCAGGTGGGATGTAGTAGATGAGAAGAAGTGAAGACTTGTGTTGAACTCGAACAGACGCACGACTCCATTTCTGAGTATGGCCGTAATAATTTGGTCGAGTTCAACGCTTCAAAGGCGTGCGTTCAGTGTGAAGAGAACTGCGTTCACACCAGTTCCTTCCTTCCAAGGCACTTCGCTCGAATTAAGCGACCACCTCGGGCTCCTCGGAGTCGAAATGTCGCATGACCTTAACTTCAGACACCATATCGATGATAAGACCAAGCTGGCTTCTAAAAAGCTGGGCGTACTTAATAAGGTGCTACAAAATGTGCCCAATAACCAAAAATAAAAAAATTAAAACAATTTAAAATTAAGAACAAAATTTCCAAACACGTAGACCCACTAACGAACCACCCACCACTCTGCACAGTTTGCAGTTTACTCTGAATTATGCAGGGTGGTTTAATCAACTGCTTTTCTTTCTGGGGGTTGTTCTTAGAAATATAATTTTTCTCTTTCTCCATACATTTGCAAGTTAGGTATGACCTTAATTGTATGACGAAAGTTTTTGAAGAAAATTCATTTCGATGAATCACAACTGTTAACAACCAAACAGCAAAGAATTCGTTGCTTACGGTACTTATTTGATTATTAACGACGTTAGTTCTCGACGTACCTTCGATCGTTCTGTAGTCTCCTTTCGCCTGAGCCTCCTTGCCTCCGATGAAGATGCCGCAGGTGTACTGAGGCGCACTTATAATTTTCTTAAGAGCTATGGTGCCCTCGACGGAGTAAGGCATGGCTAGGTTAGCTCCCTCCAACTGACACGCATGTCTAGCAGTCTCCCAGTTTTGTGGCAAAGGATGCACCTTGTAGAACCCTCCCCATTGTTCGCTGTATGCGTAGTCTTGTCTGTACATCATGGAACAACCTGCTGGAGTAATGAATACGACGAAGGAATTAGTTTATTATGCAACTTACTTATGATCTTAAATAAAATAAATACAGACTTTTCTGATTAGGAGAAGGCGGAGCATCCGGCTTATTGCCGGAGGCAATCTCTTCCAGTCAAACTTATATACTTTAACACATTCGTATTGTTAGTGTATAGGTTTCCTCACGGTGTTTTCCTTCATCGGGGTGCATTGTATTTTTGCACACAAATTTTAACTGAGATTTTAAAATCAGGAAAAATTTTGCGGCTACTAGGTATCGAACCCACGACCTCTCGAGTAAAAGGCGTGAGCTAACCAACTAGGCTACGCCGCAACCCTATGCCTCTGCTATTTTGAAGGACTTATACTCGTAAGCGCCAAACCTACTCTTGGCTCACGCATGGGCTTACACATGCAGGTACATATTACGTGCTTATATTCAGAAATATCTAAAAGGTAAAGGCTTTACTTCGCCTTTATCTTTAAATTCATATATAGCATCACGCCTCTTCCCCTGAGGGGTAGGCAGAGGCAATGTAGCGCCATTTGATACGTTCCTGACATTAATCCTTTGCTTTATTCTTCTTCATACAATGCTTCATACATGCGCGCCGGTTACAGGTGCTGCGAACTTGCCCTTTCCTCAAAAGGTCACCTATTTGGTCATATTAGACACGCCTCGTGCGCTCACCAACTAGGCTACACCGCAATCCGGATCTTATTGTTTGAATTGCGTCATACTTTTTTCACATAATATTATTTTTGAGTTAATTATCCCCATGGCGCTGGTTGAGCTGGTTGGAAATCAAATTACTTTAGTGCAGAATAAATCAATGAATATACATTTATTTCAATTCTTTTACCGTGGAAGCAGCACGGCAATGGCGTGCAGAAGTGCGATCTTCACAATCTCTGACAATTTTTCAAAATTGTATTATGCAGAATTCATAACCTTCTCCCATCA